>JARHVA010001469.1:1272500-1530000 GCA_037957365.1 Torreya grandis
GAGAGGATGAATTAGTGTGGATTCTCTCTAGATGGGAACTATATTGTAAAATCATGATATAAAGTTCCTCAAACACTAGTTTTGATGGATTTCCTTGGAACACTATATGGGATATGGATATGTTACCTAAACTCAAATCTTTTTTTGGATAGCAATAAAAAACTAGATTATTACTATCAATTTGGTGGAGTTATTATGATCCAGAGAAGGTGTGTCTTATGTGAACATTATATTGTAACTATGTTTTATCTTATGACTCTTTGCCCCTTTGTGTAACAAACTTCTAGGATCATTGTAAACTATTATGAGGTATGTTGGGTGTAACCAAATTTAGTTTTATATTTTATCCTTCAATGGTCATCCCCCTTCACTAGTGAAAGACTTAAAAAACCATGGAAATTTAATATCCCTCATGTGATTTAGGATTATGGTGGAAAAAAAACCTAAGAATTTTCCATAACCAAAACAAATTAGTGTAAAGGGTGTCTTCTATAATCATTAAATTAATATATGATAATTTCATGGTGATAAAGAATAAGAATAAATATAATATTAGGGATGATGAAATCATAATTTTATCCATTTAGAATATTAACATCAGGAATAAAAATAAGATTGATCAAAATAAGACTGATAGAATAAATATTAAATGATTACATCTATCTCTAGGGTAGATGAAGCTCAATTTTGATGGTTCTTCTAAAGGTAACATTGATAAATCTAGTAGCAGAGGCATTTTAAGAAATATCAATGGAAACTTAGTTACAACCTATGTAGGTAAATTGGGAATCAAATAAATAATTAATCTAAGGCAAAAGAAGGTTTATGGGGCATTCAATTTTATAAGGATATGGGGATCACTCATCTAGATGTATAAGGTGACTCTTTCAATACTATAAATTATTTATCTAATAATAATTCACCATGTTAGAATATGAATATGATTAGTGATGTCATGAATGCACTTAAATAACTTTAATCCTTCCATATACAATGTGTGTATAAAGAAATAAATAAAGTAGCTCAGTAGTTTACATACACATGGGTTATAACCAATGAAATGGAATAATGGAGGGACACTCATGATATTTCAAGAGAAGTAATTCAAATTTTCCATGAGCAATACAATTATAATAGCTAGTGTAAAGAAAAGGGTTCATGGGACCAAGGTGCTCTTTGAAGAAGGACAATTGGCCTTTGATGATAGGGATAAGACATAATTCATGTTTTTTTATAAATGCCTTTAAATATTACCATAATGGAAATATCTACCAAAACATCATTAGAAGGAATTTCTAATTTCATGTGGAGTTAATAAGGAACATTATGTAAAATTAACCCAAACATGGAAGAGTCTATCTGGGATGAGTGAAGATTGTGTGATAATATTTGTGACACCTTCATTGATGATTTTTTTACATTATAAATGGTTATTAAACATAGTAATAAGGTCAATTAAAGTATATCCCTCAAGTAAACTCAGTCGCATTGTTTGGTGAAATAAGATCCCTCAAGTACTTTGAAATCCATGTGGACTATTGGGAGATACCGTTAAAAATAAGATCACTTACATATGCCACGGTAATACCCCAATAGTCTATCTTGAACCAATAGGGGTAGTGAATTTTATTAGAGATGGGGCAAGGAAAAATAATAAATAAATGTTGGTTTTTCGAGGAAGACCTTAATTTAGATCTAGATTATAACATTTAAATTTTTGAAGTGGAATGTGATTCCCAAATTATAATTAATGATATAAGTAAGCCATTGACTATAGATGATGCATTAGTTTTGGAAGGGTCCTTTTAGGGTATTTATTTCAATCATATTTTATAGAAATAAATAACACAACATAATTCTTTGCTAGCTTTGATGCTAATAATCTCAGTAATGGAAGATTTATCCACTCTAATGATGTGCATAAGTGGGTTGGATTAGAATCTTATTAATAAATATTTCATAAATTTGGTTTGATAGTTTTCATATAGCCTTGAGACTTTTCCTTCACTCTTGTGATGGTCACACCACATACATGAAGTACCCCTTATAGTAGTTGAGAGATATGGTGGTGACACATCATCATTAAGACAATAATGTTTCACATGGTGGTTTTTATTGGTCTTAGCTCTAGTTTTTCTCATTTTCCCTTAGTTTTATCAAAATTTCTCTCCCCTTCAACTCTCA
Organism: Torreya grandis; assembly: GCA_037957365.1. NCBI lineage: Eukaryota > Viridiplantae > Streptophyta > Pinopsida > Cupressales > Taxaceae > Torreya > Torreya grandis. The sequence goes on from JARHVA010001469.1 coordinate 1,274,685, forward strand.
CTATCATAATGAAAACAAGATCAACACAAAATAAGAAGGTGCGTAATTTTATTCAGACCCTTATTAACAATGGAGATATTATCAATGTTTTTAAGCCCTCATCAATAATAATGGTGAATTTTATTCATTTAATGTTGAGGCCTAAAGTGGTAGGAGATGATTAGGAGATCAAATTGGATTCTCATGTGGTAAATATTGATGTAAAATAATATTTTCTTCTATCAGTACAAAATCATAGGAAGAACATGAGGAAATATAATATTTTTGGGCTGGTAACTACTCTGATGTCTAAGTTTGGTAATTTATTTAATGTACAAGTTTGGGAAGATCCATCAATTAATTTGAAATCTATGTGGATTATTGGCCTAATTAAGTTTATTTCTCTAAATGTATTTGTTTTAGTACATGATAATCTCACTAGATTTTGTGCAATTTATGTATATCAATATTGTAATTTGTGATTATATGAGTCACAAGTATAGTTGGCACCATACTTGTAATCATTCTCCCTACCACTGTCATAAATCTAAATATTTTTTAGTAAAATATATTTATTTATTATTTTTTGTAAAACCAAAATTATTGAGGAAAAAATTGAACTATGACTCTCTTTAAAACCCAAATTAATATAAAAGTATAAAATTAAGCTTTTAATGTTACCCATAACCAACTAGGAAAGCACAATAATAGGTAGTTAACATAACAAAACATTTACACAATAACCATACTTTGCATTAAAAGTAGAAAGTTACACCACAAAGTCATATGGACGCAACAAATGTAAGTAGTAGTTGTAGTTTATTTTAGTTTTTGTATATTTTCCACTCTTAATATTGCACCACTGCATCATGAACAAAATAATAAATAGTAAATATAATATATAGAGTAGTGAATAGTAAGTATTATCACTTGCAGTTGTAGGAGTCATAGGGGTAGTTGAATATTGTTTTTTTCAATAAATATGAAGTTTATTAAGAAATAAAAAGTGTATTACAAATGGAAAAAAATGTGCATGAACTAAACATTACATAAAATACAAAACCAAATTAAGCCATCAACTAGTCCATGTGTAATGTGTCTATCAAACTAGCAATTTCCTCGAAGGTGTAAAGAAATCCAGAGGAATTGTATATTTTTGTTTTGTGATTATATATTACTATGTATTAATATATAATATGCCAAATATATACAAATATTATATATTTTAGTATGTATTGATATATAATATATTAAATATATATAAATATTATCTTATATAATATATAAATCATATGATTTTTAATGACCCCATACTTGTTGAGTTGTTCGCACAACATTTGTTGACTTTCTTTTTCTTGACCCAACACCAAATTTGCCATTTCCAATTGGCTAATCAAAAACACTACAAAGATAAATTTATTAAGTATTTACATTCTAAAATAAATAAGCATTCAAATTATGTAAATATATGTAACAAGAATTAATAGTTATAATAATTAGAAAAAATATAATTCTAAAATAAGAAAATTTAAATAAGAATAAATGTTTTCTACCAAAATAAAATCCTCCTAAAATTCTGACTTATACTAAGTAAAGGATAATGGGAGATTGATTAGATAAATAAACAAATACCAAATTTGATTGTGAAGATCCCAAAAAAACAACCCACAACCACCAATTTAAAATATTAAGATCCCAAAAAAAGAAGCCACAACCACCAATTGAAAAGATGAATATCCCAACAAAACAACCCATAAACACCAATTGGAAATATGAAAGAGACCACCCATAATTTTTCAAAATGATAGTAAATGTTGTTGTTCGTTACACCTTTTGATGATTTTAAACCTACCATTTAACTCCCAAATAGAGTCCCCAAAATTAATCATAAATTATACTAAGCAATGAAATGTAGGTCTCCATCTACCCTTCCTATCAATTAATAATAATATAAAATCAGATATGCATCGACTAACATATAATGAAACTCATGATGGAATCATGATATAAATGTTAAACATAGGAAATAGACGTGAATTGGCTCACACTCCTATAAAGAAACATGAACATAGTATATATACACTATATATATGTCCTATCCAGACATGGAGATAAACACATATTTGTAGTCTATTGAAAGTGTAGATAGGATTTTTGAGTCTGTTGATAGCCTTGACTAGAATGGAATGTAGTTTCACTTGAGTTGAAATAGTTGAGATAAAAATAATGGTGGCAGTGTTGCTCTTGGGCTGATTTAAAGAAAATAAAAGAATGGAACTTGATATGGAAACAATGTTAATGTTGTTGGATGAAAAGACTACTTCAGGAGGTTCAAACCCCAAAGATCAACGGCATGGTGCAAAAGAGGTAAATGTAGAAAGGGATTAGAATTTGAGATTGAAAGAGTATAAGAAGTGAATAAAGTAAGATACAGTAATGGTCGTGGTGGCTACATCTACCACTAATACCTTTTATGTAAATTAATATGAAAAAAACAAAAAATCATTACACTTTTTATTAAAAGTGAAGAGATAGGAATAAAACAAGTAGGGTTATTTTAACCAAAGTGGGTTAGTTTAGAGGATTTAGTAAGTTTATATAATAGATAAAAAATAATATATTTTTTAAAGTGATGTCAGGCCTAAGGGATGATGTCATACTTTAATTGATTTATATTATTTTCATGTCATATTTCACAATTTAAAAATTAATTTTGGAGGCCCATGTTTAATTAAAATTTCCCCTAATATATATTTAATTACTAATCAATTCTATAATTACTCTGTTTAAATTATCTAGTCCTTAATCTCACCATATTCCAAGTGAAAAGAGAATTTAGACATTAATGGGTCCTCGTCAGGTTATAAGTTGGTCCTTTTGGTTGGTCTGGGTGATTATCTATAATTTTTTAAATTTGAAACTATTAAATATATTAGTTATTAAGATTATTTGATTTTAATTATTAAAAAATGTCAGCTCGAATCATCCTAACATTCATCATTTGGGTCCCTATTGATTTCTCACAAAAAATAAGTAATAAATAAATAATAATCAATAGAAATAAACACTAAACAACCCTAGTAATCTCCATCATTTCATTATTTTACCCATAATTTTATATCATTTTATGTTCTCTATTATCACATATGGGGCTAACATTTTTTTGGATTGTAATGGCTCACCACTTTATACACAATTGAGATGAATTGTGAGTAACTATTCATGCTTATTCATTTAGAAGGAAGGACAATTGAACTGCATGGTTTATTGGATAAATCTATGTAATTGGTTAGTTTTCACTAGATGATGAAGATGATAAAAAAGGTGAAAATTAATTATTATGTGAATATTTTCCATATAATTTTAACCAAAAAAGAGTCTACCCATATTAAATTACAATTAGACCTCGATTCTACCCATTTTTTTCTTATTCACCCACTTGATTCCTTTGACCTCTTTTCCTTTTTAACCAAGCTTTATAGTTGGCCTCACTACTACCTAAGCCAACCCAGGGCCTCTTTGAGCTCAACACACATTCTTAAAAATTATACTATTTATTATGAAAAATTTATTGAAGTATATACAGTTAGAGTATATGGAGTTATATTTATTGTAATGTTTTATAAAATTTTAGTGTTATAATTTTAAAACACTATTTACCTAAACAATAGTCATGTGAACACTCCTTTAGTAGAAGTCTCATTGACATCATACTTGGGTTCACTCTATCAGGGCCAAAAATATTACAATAATCTAAATCTTAGTGATTTCATAACATAAAGTGATAAACAATGAATAAAAGGGCCAAGTAAACATAGATAAATCACATATTTTAGATAGAGAAAAAATTTATTGAATTCATTCCAAATCCAATAGTAGTTTTTGAAGAGTGTTTTCAATAACCAAAATTTCAAGAAAATGTAGAATATAGAGATAATAAGAAAGAAGAACAAGGTGTTTCTGAAAAAGAAGATAAGTCTAATGTGGGGGTAATTGAAAAAACCTATAATTCTCCCTTACAAAATTTATTAGGGGGAGTGAAGAAAGGCCATGAATCTGAAAGCTCATATTTGAACAAAGAGATGCATATAAAGTTAAATTCAAAAATTCCAAATCATGATATGTAATTGGTTTTGGTGAACTTATAAGGAGTGTGGTAAGAGGTAAAAAATAAAAAGGGTAAGACAATCAATGTTTTAGACTATTTTCCCATAAATTGATGGCTTTGATGTTGTTGTTGGTATTTAGTGTTTTGAAAGAACTATTGTTAATTTTTTTTTTACGATTTTGGTTGTTTGGTATATTTGGTTCTTATTTGGCCATGGCATTTTCACTTGGATTTTTTTGGTTATTTTTTAAAAATTTGCATTTTCTAATAGAGGACAAGGGACTTATAGAACCTTGGTATTGATCTAAAAAAAAATATATCTATTAAAGACCATTAAGATTAAATAGTTGAAAATAAGGGTTTATAGAAATGACAATAACAAATATGGTCAATGCTTCAAACACTCTACAACCTGCTCTATTCTAATTTATCAACACTCTATAGTGTATGTTTGAAAAAAACTAAGAATATGTAAGAATAGGAATATATCTAGTTAGATATGTTTAGCAGTTTTTGTTCCTCTTAAAAATATGTGAAAATTATAAGGACCCCATTTTTCAGTGTAAATTTGAATATCAAATTCATTGTAGACTCCCACTTATTGTCTTTTGTTGATCCAAATTATGAGTTTTTTGTCTTAAATTTTGTTTGGATCAAACATTTATACCTTCGCTTTTTATGGTTCCACAAAATCTTCAAATCTATCGTGTCTTGCTTATGTGGTGTCATCATGGAATCTCTATGGCATATAGCTCATTAATATTTAAAAGTGATGATTTACCTTTGAAAAAATCCTCTTCACCTTACACCATCAAATTTCCTTGCACAAATCAACATGGGTCATTGATCTCAATATGAGGGATCAAATTCCATTGGTTGTCTTATGATACTCCTCATGACTTTGACACTTGTCACCACCATGTTTGTCCTAGCTTCATTGAAAAATCCACCTTCATCTTGCAATGTTGGATCTTCCTTTCCTAGATTAATGCACTTTTTTTTATCTTGATCTAATGTATTATGTCCTTTGATCTATGTACCATTGATCAAAATGTGTACAATTAGCCATGTACTATTAATCTTTGGGAAGATACTCAAGATTTAATCCATAGCCCATAGTTTTGACACTTGTCCTTTTCACACTTGCTCTAAGTTCTTTTGAATTTTCAACTTTGATCACACCCCATATAGTTATCTATCAAGTTTATTTTAATAGGGGTCAAAACTATAAAGTGGTCCCATTGGAGGGGGGCTCTTAAATTTTCTTAGCAAGTAATGTAGAGAGAATTTAGGAGTATATATAGCAAAAGTGGTATCATGGAATAAAAATTATGAGTGTATGTTATTATTTTATAGGAAATAATATTTAAAATTATTATATTTTTATTTATATTTAATGTTTACATTAATTTTGTCCACTTATATATTTACAACTTGTAGAATATCTTCCTACAAAATATAAGCACATATGGAGAATTAAAACCCCCCTTTTTTTGACCCCCTTAAACTTCCTCCCTAAAAAATAGTTAGATCCTCATTTTTAAGAAATGATTCTAAATTTTTCTTATACCATGAATTTAATTTTTCTTGGGGCCACTTTCTCATTAAACATAGGAGAAGCCCCCTCTATGGAACCCCTACTTAGAAACACCACCATAATTGGTTTAAATCAAATCCTTCTCCTCATCTAATTTAAGTTACAATTCATAGAGAACTATAAGATCTGCATTAGTGTGGCTGAGTAGTAATGTTAGTTGGACCATCTCCATGTCTACTCTCATAAGCATCAATATGTTATGTGTCATTAAGTGGATTAAGTGCATGTAAACCATCAATCTATACAACATCCTTCACTATAGAGGATAATGTCTCAAGATAAAGTGGTTATTTGATATAAATTATCATAGGTTGATTAGGCACATTTTATGCACCCAACCTATCCTATTGAAAGAATTTTTATTGGCCCTAAAAAATTTTAATAATAAAATTAATAAAGAATTTAATTTAAGATATTAAACTTGAAGTAAATTTTCCTCAAAAAATATGAAGGAACCTCATTTTATTTAGAAGTGGGACATCATAACCATCCACTATTAGTCCCCAAAAAAATTTCTCATAAATGAATGGTGGCAGTAGTGTATTGAGAAATGTTTGAATTACATTAGAAGTGGCACATTGGTTTTTAGATTACTAAATAATGAGAATTTTTTTTCTTTTTTATCTCTCAAACTAACCACTAACAATTTTACATTATCATACTATAGGAATTACATCTCTCTCTCTCTATAATATTCCCATCTGTCAATTTGACATGTTATCATTTAATCAAATTCACCTACAGTAAGGTAGGGGTCTCGTGATAGTGGAGGATTACTAACTATTTTTGAAGGTGTGCTATTGAGAAATTATAAGATTACTTTTCCTAATTTGAAATCTTACATTCTTTAAAAATTTGTGAAATATATGTTGCTCAAAAAAATTATGAGTATTTTACTTTAACAAAAATTATTTGAAAATAAACAAATAAATATGATTGGATACAAAAATACAGTTGGAAATAGGGAATTCATATTATATGAAATAAAGATTTTATAACATTATATTACAAAAACTGTAGCTAATGGTAGGTGTGTGAATACATGCATCTTAGTAACTATAGATTACAAAAAACTACCAATAAGGCCACAATATACACATAATCAAAAACACCAACCAATGAGTTTCTAACATTATATTACAAAAAGTGCAGCTAACTATAGGTGCACAAAATGCATCTTAGTAATAACACATTATAAAAAAACCACCAAAAAGGCTAAAATATACATGAGTCAAAAATTCCAACCAGTCTTATCTATATAAACTAATGAAAACATCTCCATCTCACTTTGTGGCACATGCAGTCAAAAACACTAAAAAACACATCTCATAAGTAGACTTCAAAATTAAAGTTTCTAGTCTTAATAAAGTAGAGAAATAAACCAAAAGATTTGAGTGGAGAAATAAACTCACCAAGACAAATATTCATTGGCACTTTTGCTTAATTTTAATCTATTCAACAAAATAATTACATATCACTAATTTAAATTGTAGTTTAAAAGATGTGATAGTTAACTAAAATTTGATGATCATTTTATAAAGTAGAATAGACTTGATTGATTTATATAATTTTTATGTAATTTAATATTTCATAAAATATTTATAACCAAGTTATAAGAGATAAAAAATTAATTATGTTTATTACTTGAAATTAATTGATTGTCCATCTACTTTACTACCAACTGTCCCATGCCAGTTATCATCTGCAACATCAAATTTAATGCTTATGATACATGATTGAAAATTTTAATCTAATTCCTCCAAAATATCAATGTTTTATATATTTTCTCTTCAAATTAATCTACTTCATCTATTGCATACATGGTGAAGTACAGTAGAGTTTTAAATCCATAACTGTGATCGCATTTTGACCCTGTAATATTAAATGAAGCAAAAACTCAACCTACCTATTTTTGAATGCAAATGTACCTTGAGAGTAGTCACATAGAATTTAAGGCATGTGACAAGTATTGAAAAGACAAACCCAGACTAAAAATTTAAATCTTGAACATGATCTTGAGATCTATGGTCCATGTGAACCTAGCATAGTTGGTCAAACGATGCATGCACCATTAAATATAGAGCTCCATGGGGGTGACAAGTGTCACCATCATGGGAGCCTAGTAAAGAGATAAAATGATGCACAAGATAAGTGTCTTCAAGTAATATAGAATTTTGTGTTGGTATTTACAAGGCCAATTTGGGTATTGACTTCCTATATAGACAAAATGAGTCATTTTCTATGTTCTAAGATCTATTCAAAAAATTTAATCTTGATTTAGATTTATTAGTTATCCATGAAATATGCCTCTTGGGAATATAATTACCACAACATCCAAGATTATAAAGAAGTTTTGTGTCAACATACAAATTCAATATCCATAGGTTTGAAATTTATAACAAAGTCAATGAAATTATGTCAAGATCAAATAAAATTAGATAAATGTTCCTTCAAACTATTATCATAGAACCATACATAACATCATACTTATGTGCATGACTGTAAATTATTTTATTATTTTTCTTCACTATGAAAAGAAATAATGGTTAAAACCTTTCATCAAATGCATAATAAATAGTTTTATCTTATCTTCATTCTACTAAGTCTCTTACCTCTCATCCGAATCATGTTATTCTTTATGAGATCTGTAAAGATCTTGAATGCACAATATCCTTCCCTTTATTGATAGGTTTTGAAAATTAGCATACAATCCAACTATATAAATATATAGGCCTAGAGACCTTTATTCAATTATTACAATAATTTTGTATCATGTGTGTCAATGTCCTTGATAATTAATTGAGAATCTAACCTATCAATTATGTTGGATTGTCAATTAGGAATATTCTCAACCTACTATGTTAAGCATACATATAAAAATATTATGATATATATTATATGTCAATTATATCTATTTAATACCTTATATAATTTGTGTGTGTGTGTGTTTTGGTGGGGGGGGGCAGTAATAGGGGTTATGTGAAATGAAAGAGTGTAAATCAACAATTAAACCTACTAGTTACTCCACACCCATGACAATGTCAAAATAACTTCATATAAAATAATTATGGGCACAAACATATCAAGATCTGAATCACCATTCAAATTATTATTTAGTCTATGATGGCTTGCATTCTTAATATAAAGAGATATCCTCTTAGCACAATCTCTATTAATGGATAGATTAATTTTATTATAATAATGCTAAAAAAATTAGAAGCAACTACGAATAATTTTGTGTTTAGAAATATGAAAAAAATTTGAAGTGGACATATAATATATTTGAAAGACAACATATATTCAAATGTGTATGCCTATTATTATACCACTAGTACTTATTTCTCCTAATAATTAATAATGTTACATCTTCAAAAAATGTGGATGAAACTCTACTTATTATGTAAGAGCCTAATAATTATTTCTAAATCATTACCATTTCTTCCAATGTTCCATGATGATAAGTTTACTTTTATTTCTATATTTGAACTTATATAATTTTCATTGTACTAAGGTCTTATAGTAGAATATTGTAGATATAATCTATAAATGGAAATTCTATATATATAAATACTATATATATACTTATTAAAGTATTTTGAGGTAGACTATTTATGTCCTCACATAACCATAATTTAGATAAGCACACAAAATCCTTTTCTAATATGTCTTTGAGTTACTAGGTATGATTTTGTGTCACTTATTTTAATTACCATTTTGGGGTCAAATTAATCTCCAAATATTAGTTTGTATGTTCAAAAAAGGTGACTTGCCCTCACAGGTATTTGAATTGGTAAATTAAATTATCTCAAAGGTATTCCTAGGGGGCCTAAAAATTAAGGAGTCAAATCCCTATTAGATGATTTGATTATGTTACATCTTCAAAAAAATTGGATGAAACTCCACTTATTATGCAAGAGCATATTATTTCTAAGTTATTAGCATAATCTTTATGTCAAAATTATAACTCCCTTGGTTTTGATCAAGGGGCATCCATATTCGATGGATAAGGAGCTCTGTTGTGGATGATCATAATTTATCTTGGTGATTGGAATGGATAAATTGTTTTTGTTACAATGATGCTAAAAAAATTAGAAGTGACTAAAAAGAATTTCAAGTTTACAAATATGATAAAAATTTGAAGTGGACATATATGTTCAAAAGACACCATCTATTCCAATGTGCATGCCTAATATTATGCCACCATGACTTTTTATCCTAATAATTAATAATGTTACATCTTCAAAAAATGTCGATAAAACTCCACTTATTACATAAGATCCTAATAATTATTTCTAAATCTTTACCATCAGTTCAAAAGTTCCATGATGATAATTTTACTTCTATTTTTATATTTGAACTTCTATAATTTTCATTATACTATGGTATTGTAGTGGATTATTAAATATATTATAAATTTGATGATCCCCTTGATGTTATCCAAAACCCATGGTAGGAGATCCATCAAGTGTAATTTTTTATGATGAGTTTGTTGTTATTTTATTGAAATGAAATTCCTTAAATTATAAAAATCTACATTTAGATACAATCTATAAATGAAAAGTCTACATAAAGAAAAAATATATATATACTTATTAAAGTGTTTTGAGGTAGACTACTCATGCCATAACATAATGATAATTTAGATAAGCACACAAAATCATTTTCTAATAGGTCTTTGAGTTACTAGGTATGATTTTGTGTCACTTATTTTAATTAACATTTTGGGGGAAAATTCATCTCCAAATATTAGTTTGTAAGTTTAAGAAAGGTGACTCACCCTCACAGGTATTTGAATTGGTGAATTAAATTATCTCAAAGGTATTCCTTGGATGGGCTAAAAAATTAATGAGTCAAATCCCTATTAAATAATTTACTTATGACACATCTTCAAAATATGTGGATGAAACTCCACTTATTATGCAAGAGCCTATTATTTATAAATCATTAGTACATTGAATCTCTATGTCAAAATTGTAACTCCCTTAGTTTTGATCAGGTGGCATATATATTCAATGGATAAGGAGCTTAGTTGTGGGTAATCAGGTTTTGTCTTGGTGATTATAATGGATAAATTTCTTTTGTTACAATGGCACTAAAAAAGTTAGAAGTGATCAAGATTAATTTTGGGTTTAGAAATATGATAAAAATTTAAAGTGGACATATATGTTTGAAAGATAATATCTAATCTAATGGGCATGCCTACTATTATAACACCACAATTTGTTTCTCCTAATAATTAATAATGTTACATCTTCAAAAAATGTGGATGAAACTCCACTTATTATGTAAGACCCTAATAATTATTTAGAAATCATTACCATCGGTTTCAAACTTCCATGATGATAATTTTACTTCTATTTCCATATTTGAAATTCTATAATTATTATTATACTATGGTCTTGTAGTGGATTATTAAACACTTTTTTATTTTAATGATCCCTTGGATGTGATCCTAAACCCATGGTAGGAGACCCATCAAGTGTAATTTTTTACGATGAGTCTATTTCTATTTTATTTGAATGAAATTCCCTAAATTATATAAATCTACATTTAGATACAATCTATAAATGGAAAGTCTGCATATATAATTACTATATATAGACCTATTAAAGTGTTCTAAGGTAGACTGATTATGACCTCACATAACCATAATTTAGATAAGCACACAAAATCCTTTCCCAAGAGTTCTTTGAGTTACTCGGTATGATTTTGTGTCACCTATTTTAATTACCATTTTTGGGTTGAATTCATCTCCAAATATTAGTTTATAAGTTTACTAAAGGTGACTCACCCTCACAGGTATTTAAATTAGTTAATTAAATTATCTTAAAGGTATTCCTAGGGGGGCCTAAAAATAAAGGAGTCAAATCCCTATTAGACATTTTATTTATGTTACATAATCAAAAAATGTGGATGAAACTCCACTTATTATGTAAGAGTGTATTATTTCTAAATCATTAGCCCATTGAATCTCTATGTCAAAATTGTAACTCCCTTGGTTTTGATTAGGGGGAATCTATATTCACTAAATAAAGATCTCAGTTGTGGTTGATCAAGTTTTATCTTGGTGATTGTAATGGATGAATTGATTTTATTACAGTGGTGTTAAAAAATTTAAAAGTGACCAAGAAGAATTTTGGGTTTAAAAATATGATAAAAATTTGAAGTGGACATATATGTTTGAAAGACACAATCTATTCAAATGTGCATGCCTATTATTATACCACTACCACTTTTTTATCCTAATAATTAATAATTTTACATCTTCAAAAAATGTGGATGAAACTCCACTTATTATGCAAGATCCTAATAATTATTTATAAATCATTACCATCAGTTGCAAAGTTTCATGATGATAATTTTACTTCTATTTCCATATTTGAACTTATATAATTTTTATTTTACTATGGTCTTGTATCAAATTATTGAACATTTTCTAATTTTGATGATCCCCTAGATGTGATCCAAAACCCATGGTAGGAGACCCATAAAATGTAATTTTTTGTGGCGAGTCCATTGCTATTTTATTTAGTGAAATTCCCTAAATTATACAAATCTACATTTTGATACAATCGATAAATAAAAAGTATATATATAGAAATACTATATATAGACTTATTAAAGTGTTCTGAGGTAGACCAATTATGCCCTCACATAACCATAATTTAGATAAGCACACAAATTCATTTCCCAAGAGGTCTTTGAGTTACTTGGTATGATTTTGGGTCACTTATTTTAATTACCATTTTTGGGTCAAATTTGTCTCCAAATATTAGTTTGTAAGTTCAATAAAGGTGACTCACCCTCATAGGTATTTGAATTGGTGAATTAAATTATATTAAAGGTATTCCTAGGGGGAATAAAAATTAAGGATTCAAATCCCTATTGGATAATTTTCTTATGTTACATCTTCAAACAATGTGGATGAAACTCAACTTATTATGCAAGAGCCTGATATTTATAAATTATTAGCACATTGGATCTCTATGTTAAAATTTAAACTCTCTTGGTTTTGATCAGGGTGCATCTTTATTCACTATATAAGGAGCTAAGTTATGGGTGATCAGGTTTTGTCTTGGTGATTGTAAAAGATAAATTACTTTTGTTATAATGGTGTTAAAAAAGTTAGAAATGACCAAGTAGAATTTTGGGTTTATAAATATGATAAAAATTTGAAGAGGACATATATGTTCAAAATACATCTATTCCAATGTGTATGCCTACTATTATACCACCACCACTTGTTTCTCCTAATAATTAAAAATGTTTCATCTTTAAAAAATGTGGATGAAATTCCATTTTGTATGCAAGAGCCTAATAATTATTTCTAAATCATTACCATCAGTTCTAAAGTTACATGATAATTTTATTTATATTTTCATATTTGAACTTCTATAATTTTCATTGTACTATGGTCTTCTAGTGGATTATTAAACATTTTCTAATTTTGATGATCCCCTGGATGTGATACAAAACCCATGATAGGAGACCCATGAAGTGTAATTTGTTACGAGAATTATGTTTCTATTTTATTAGAATGAAATTCCCTAAATGATACAAATATACATTTAGATACAATATATAAATAAAAATTTTATATATATATATATATATATATATATACATATTAAATTGTTTTGAAGTATATTTTTTATGCCCTCACATAACCATAATTTAGATAAAAGCACAAAATCCTTTCCCAAGAGGTCTTTGAGTTACTAGGTATGATTTTGTGTAACTTATTTTAGTTACCATTTTGGGGTTGAATTCATCTCCAAATATTAGTTTGTAAGTTCAAGAAAGGTAACTCACCCTCATAGGTATTTGAATTGGTGAATTAAATTATATCAAATGTAGTCTTTAGGGAGGGGGCTAAAAATTAAGGATTCAAATCCCTATTAAATAGTTTCATTATGTTACATCTTCAAAAAAATTGGATGAAACTCCACTTATTATGCAAGGGCCTATTATTTCTAAATCATTAACACATTGAATATCTATGTCAAAATTGCTATTCTCTTGGTTTTTATCAAGGGGCATCTATATTCACTATATAAGGAGCTCAGTTTTGGGTGATTAGGTTTTATCTTGGTCATTGCAATGGATAAATTGCTTTTGTTACAATGGTGCTAAAAAATTTAGAAGAGACCATGAAAATTTTTGGGTTTTGAAATATGATAAAAATTTGAAGTACACATATATGTACAAAAGACACCATTGATTCCAATGTGCATACCTACTATTATACCACCACCACTTGTTTCTCTTAATAATTAGTAATGTTACATATTCAAAAAATGTGGATGAAACTCCACTTATTATGCAAGATCCCAATTATTATTTATAAATCATTATCATTGGTTCTAAATTTCCATGACGATAATTTTATTTCTATTTCCATATTTGAACTTCTATAATTTTCATTGTACTATGGTATCATAGTGGATTATTAAACATTTTATAATTCTGATGATCCCTTGGATGTGATCCAAAACCCATGGTAAGAGACCCATCAAGTGTAATTTGTTGAAATGAGACTGTTTCTATATTATTGAAATGAAATTCCTTAAATTATACAAATCTAAATTTAGATGCAATCTATAAATGTAAAGTGTGTGTGTGTGTGTGTGTGTGTGTGTGTGTGTGTGTGTGTGTGTGTGTGTGTGTGTGTGTGTGTGTGTGTGTGTGTGTGTGTAAATACTATATATAGACTTATTAAAGTGTTCTAAGGTAGACTTATTATGCCCTCACATAACCATAATATAGATAAGCACATAAAATACATTCCCAAGAGGTCTTTGAGTTACTAGGTATTATTTTGTGTCACTTATTTAAATTACAATTTTAGGGTCTAATTCATCTCCAAATATTAGTTTGTAAGTTCATGAAAAGCAACTCACACTCACAGGTATTTGAATTGGTGAATTAAATTATCTCAAAGTTATTTTTGGGGGGAGGGTTTAAATATTAATGAGTCAAATCCCTACTAGACAATTTGTTTGTGTTACATCTTCAAAACATGTGGATGAAACTCCACTTATTATACAAAAGCCTATTATTTTTAAATCATTATCACATTGAATATCTATGTCAAAATTATAACTCCATTGGTTTCGATTAGGAGACATTTGTATTTGTTGGATAAGGATCTCAGTTGTGGGTGATCAGGTTTTATATTGGTGATTACAATGGATAAATTGATTTTGTTACAATGGCACTAAAAAAATTAGAAGTGACTAAGAACAATTTTGGGTTTGAAAATATGATAAAAAATTTAAGTGGACATATATGTTCAAAAGACACCATCTATTCCAATATGCATGACTACTATTATACCACCACCACTTGTTTCTCATAATAATTAAAAATGGTACATCTTCAAAAAATGTGGATGAAAATTCATTTATTATGCAAGAGCCTAATAATTATTTATAAATTATTATCATTGGTTCTAAATTTCCATGATGATAATTTTATTTCTATTTCCATATTTGAACTTCTATAATTTTCATTGTACTATGGTATCATAGTGGATTATTGAACATTTTATAATTTTGATGATCCCCTAGATGTGATCCAAAACCCATGGTAAGAGACCCATCAAGTGTAATTTGTTGCAATGAGTCTGTTTCTATATTATTGAAATAAAATTCCTTAAATTGTACAAATCTAAATTTAGATACAATCTATAAATGTAAATCATGTGTGTGTGTGTGTGTGTGTGTGTGTGTGTGTGTGTGTGTGTGTGTGTGTGTGTGTGTGTGTGTGTGTGTGTGTGTAAATAATATATATAGACTCATTAAAGTGTTATAAGGTAGAATTATTATGCCCTCACATAACCATAATTTAGATAAACACACAAAATACATTCTAAAGAGGTATTTGAGTTACTAGGTATTATTTTGTGTCACTTATTTAAATTACAATTTTAGGGTGAAATTCATCTCCAAATATTAGTTTGTAAGTTCATGAAAGGAAACTCACACTCATAGGTATTTGAATTGGTGAATTAGATTATCGCAAAGTTAGTTTTGGGGGAGGGTTTAAATATTTAGGAGTCAAATCCCTACTAGACAATTTTATTATGTTACATCTTCAAAACATGTGGATGAAACTCCACTTATTATACAAAATCTTATTATTTTTAAATCATTAACACATTCAATATCTTTGTCAAAATTATAAATCCCTTGGTTTCGATTAGGGGACATTTGTAGTTGTTGGATAAGGATCTCAGTTTTGGGTGATCAATTTTTATCTTGGTGATTACAATGGATAAACTGATTTTGTTATAATGGCACTAAAAAAATTAGAAGTGACTAAGAACAATTTTGGGTTTGGAAATATGATAAAAATTTGAAGTGGACATATATATTCAAAAGACACCATATATTACAATATGTATGACTACTATTATACCACCACCACTTATTTCTCTTAATAATTAAAAATGTTACATCTTCAAAAAATGTAGATGAAACTCCACTTATTATGCAATATCCTAATAATTATTTATAAATCATTACCATCGATCCCAAAGTTCTATGATGATAATTTTATTTCTATTTCCATATTTGAACTTACATAATTTTCATTTTACTATGGTCTTGTAGCAAATTATTAAACCTTTTCTAATTCTGATGATCCCCTAATGTGATCCAAAACCCATGGTAAGAGACCCATCAAGTTTAATTTGTTGTGACGTGTCTATTACTATTTTATTGGAATGAAATTTCCTAAATTGTACAAATCTACATTTATATACAATCTATAAATGGAAAGTATATATATAGAAATACTATATATATATACTTATTAAAGTGTTCTGAGGTAGATTGAATATGCCCTCACCTAATCACAATTTAGATAAGCACACAAAATCCTTTTCCAAGAGGTCTTTGAGTTACTAGGTAATATTTTGTGTCACTTATTTTAATTAGCATTTTTGGGTCATATTCATCTCCAAATATTAGTTTGTAAGTTAAAGAAAGGTGACTCACCCTCACAGGTATCTGAATTGGTGAATTAAATTATCTCAAAGGTATTCCTGGGGGCTGGGATATAAATTAAGGAGTCAAATCTCTATTAGATAATTTTCTTATGTTACATCAAAAAATGTGGATGAATCTCCACTTATTATGCAAGATCCTATTATTTTTAAATCAATACCATCGTTTCCAAATTTTCATGATGATACTTTTACTTATATAAATTTTTAAATTAATAATTAGAGAATTAAAAATTCCCATGTGCTTCAAAATTAGGCTTAAGTTTATCTTTTTCTCTTTCCATTAATTTTTCTTAGTTTTTATTTCTCCCTTTTGAAGGCTAAAAAACATTATTTTATTGACTAAACATAGGTGAACTATGGTGTTAGTGGTGGAAGTGTTGACCCCATTTTTCACTATCATTTCTACGGGTTCTTCTTATCATGTATTTAATCCATGTAATGTATTTTTTATTATATATTTAGTATCTTAGTAGCTTTAATGGCCAAGATAATGAAATATATTTAGTATCTCAGTAATCCCTATTTAAAGACAATTTGTTTACGTTACATGTTTAAAAAATGTGGATGAAACTCCACTTATTATGTAAGAGCCTATTCTTTCTAAATCATTAGGATCATTTCCAAAGTTCCATGATGATACTTTTACTTCTATAAACTTTTAAATTATTATAGAATTAAAAATTAACACGTATTTCAAAATTAGTGTTAAGTTTATGTTTTTATTTTCCATTATTTTCTCTCAGTTTTTCTCTCTCCCTTTTGAAGTCTGAAAGATATTATTTTATTAACTGAACTTAAGTGAATTGTGGCATTTGTGGTGGAAGCATTGACCCCATTTTTCACTATCATTTTTATAGGTGCTTCTTATTAGGTATCTAATCTATGTAATGTATTTTTTTATTATATATTTATTATTTCAATAGTTTTAATTGTCAAGATAATGAAATATATATAGTATCTCAGTAGCTTTAATACTAGTGTTGTGTGAAACTTATGTTCATGTATTAATAGTATAATGAATATACTTATACATTGTGTATAGGATTTCTCAAGGCCTAGGCAAGACAACCACTATAAATATAATGGGATGAGTGGTTTAATGATTCAGCTGATTAGGATGATGAAAATGAGGGATTTAAATGGGAAGAAATGGAATAAATAGCTAGTTAGGTTGAGGTATAAGAGCAAGGTATTGAGTGATAGATAGAAGAAGGTGCTCATGGTGATACCAAAAATATCACCTACATGATACTTCTCATTTGAACTAGTGAACTAGGAAGATATGGAGTTATAATAACCCTCAGTATGAATAAGGACAAGGTAACAAAGTTCTTGGTGATTACTAGGCTTAGGAAAATTGAAAAGGTTGTTGACTGAAAAACCTTAGGATTTAGTTGAATCTTTTGGGTTGGCTATGACTAGTAGATTTAACTCATAAATAAAATGAGATATGATGAGGCTAGACTCGAGGATAAATAATATAAAGGGGGAGGCTCATATTTAGATGTATGAAGGTTGTAGGCTTAGCGTGCTCTGATGCAAACGGGTGTCACTATTGAGGATTCTATTGGGTATTTTTAGTTCTAAATAATGTTAATATATTCAATGATAAGGATTTGGATGGGATCAAAATGGAAAATTTATATTCTAAGTTTTGAGTTAATGTCACACTTCACATTGTTTGTTGGCATAGGAATATGTACTCTAGGGAAATATCCTATTCTATGGAGATTAACTTGTTCAAGAAGCATCATCCAAGAGTGAGGTAACCTTGTCAGGATTTTTAAGTGTGTTTTCTTGTTTAAATTTGGTTGATCAAAATTTAATTTATATTTTTAAAGGTTGAAATTGAATGTTATACTTATTTTTGTTTGGATAAGATTTTTGAGTTGTACTTGTTTTGAGTTTTTAATAAGGCTTTAAAAATTGAAAAAAATACACTACTTACTAAAATAAATGTTCTTAGAAACAAAATAAATGAAATCTATTTTTTTTTTACTATTTTCTTGATATTTTATAAATTCAATAAAATTTAATACTAAAAATTCAATTAACAATGGAGTTGTTGATTTTTAACTTTTCCTTTGTTTTTGAGAATGTAAAATTTCACCTAGATGCACTACAATATATATATATATATATATATATATATATATATATATATATATATATATATATATCAATTCAATTAAAATAAAAACCTATATATATATCAATTTAATTAAAATAAAAACCTAATTAAACTTTTAATCTCGACTATAAAAATGTGAATCTAGATCTAAAATTCATATTTTATATGTGCAAATATAATCTCTAAGTTTTCAAGATTTAGTCTATCTATACAAGCTAGTATGCTAGTTATTTGGTATTGTGATTGTTTTGTATGTAAATAAATGATATGTGAATAGATTAATAAAAATATAATATTATTTATAAATTATAATTACTTTATTTACTTTGAAATAAGCAAACAAATTTTCTATGTAAACTTTCTTTTGGTTTCGTAGTTTTTGTGCATGTAAGTTTGTTAGTGTTTTTTATGTATGTGAATGTGTTCTATAAAAATTTAAATAAAATGGTGTTGATTAGATATATAAAATGGTTTTATTATTTGTATATAATCTTCTTATAATTATCTACTTGTATTCATTTCTTTAAATTTTACACTAGTTTTTGTAGCTCAAAAACTCCCCCTATTTACAAATCACAATGCTCCTTTTATAGATTTCAAGGAAGAATGTCAGTTAGTTATATCAACTTAAAAGTGTATAAAATGTAATGTACATATATTATTTTTACAAATTTTCTAAAATTACACTAAAATTTATAAAAATAAATACCCTTAGGCAATGTGCAATAAAATAGCACCTACCTTTACAAAATAATATTCTACTTTCAAAATTTACAATGTTCCCATAAAAGAGAATATTTTTAACTACTCAGTGGACCCTGTGTTGATGAGGATCCTTAGTTATATTGAAGTATAATCCTCATTACCCTTTGATTTTTTTCATTAAACGACTTCAAATTGATATTTAGCCTAAGGAGGATCTCATCTTCTTGTTCTACCAAATCATCTGTGTCCCTATCATTTCTCTCTAAAGCCTCCTTAATGATTCTTGCCTCAACTATATTTATTTCTATAATTAGGATCACATCCATGATCCTTCTATTTTCACCTCTAGAACTACCTTGGAATTTTCTCCTTACCTCCTTCATGATAAAAGTGGTCCTATGTTTAAACTTACCATCTGCTATGATGCCCATGGAGCTAAGTTTTGTAGGTCCAATAATCATAGTCCCCAAGAATCATTCAATTCTATCAAACATTTTTTTATCATTTTTGAAGAGTCTCTCTAAGACTTTAGACCATCTGATCAAAATATTGATTTTATCTAAAATCAACCCCAAGATGGTGTTGAGATGAGCAAGACTAATAGTCTTGAAACTAGGGATTATCTCCTATCAAGACATTAATCAACACTTTCATCATGTCCTTGGAACTCTACCATTAGGTGATTAATCCCTTAAATACTAAATGCTATTGGTTTATTACACTATATATTATATTTATTGATTTTAGAGAGTCAAACATATCCTAAAATTATCCTTCAAACTTGTTAATCATTACATTAGGAAATGATAAAACTATTTGCTTCTCTAAATCCTCCTCCTTCTAAAAGTTCTTTATTTATTATTGTATGCCTTTGATGCCAATTTGTAATTTGGATGATTGGGATTTAGATAACCCAAGTATATCTTCCTCATGGATGGATTCCTCACATGGTCTGTGACTCTTAATAGGAGTCAAGCCAACAAATGGATATGCCCTATGAAAAGTGAGTTCCTCTCCACCCACCATAAATTTATTTGTTATTACTCTTCCCAATCTAGTAGTGGTTGGATCAAATTGGACACTTACTAAAGAGATTTATTTTTGGAGGATCTTGGTTTTTCATTTGGGTGTTACCTAAATATCTAAGAGAAACCATTTGTCTTCCCTTATATTTATTTTGTAGAGCCACTATCCAAGGCTTAAGCTCTTCATGAAATATGATGTTGACATATTTTGTGATGGCCCATTGATGGTGCAAAGTTGGGATCTTTTGTAACTTTCCATATATGAACCATTTGGAAATGGTTGGACCATGAATTGGATTATCATAACTAAATAAATTAACCTCAATTAGAGGATGAGTGAAGATTATCTTAGGCTTCTTGGTTCCTGTAGGGACTAATGCTAACTTATCCTTTCTCTTTTGAGGGGGCACAACTAGGATTAAGTCTAAATCTATCTCTTTACCTTTTCCCTTTCTTGTTACCTCAATTTGAGTTTGAGGTTATTCTTCTTGCAGTTGAGGTCCCTCTTCCTATGAATCCTCTTCTTCTAATCCATAAGCACTCAGAAGTGCTTCCAAGACATCTTCCACTATTTCCCTAGGATATAATGCAATCACATTAATGTATTGAATTGGAGACTATGGCTTTTCAGGTTGGGTAGAATACAATTCCCCTTCACCAAGTGTTTATTCAAGCATCTATTTTCTTGGTCCTTGAGTGATTTATGCCTTTAGCTATTGTATTTTTACCTATGATTATTCTGGAAGAGGCCTAGATGATGGTCTAGGTAGAACATGATATTATAGATGTCCTATCTACAATATTTCACTAGTTAGATTCTCATTTTTCATCAATCTGGCCTCTTTGTTGATGCCACATTTTTAAACCTTGCCAATACTATTATGAAGGATGAAACCTTAGTATACATTAAGTCATATACTCTTTGACTATGTTCATATGTTATATTTATTTTTTTCACCTTCAGATGCTTCATAACCCTATCACTAGGATCCCACTGTCTTAATTCATCATGTTGTAAATTGAAAGATTCTTTATACCTAACATCATCTTCAATATTATCCTAATATTGAAAGATGGTTCTACCCATAACCAAGGTTAGAGGATGCAACAATACTTTCATTTTTATTATAAAAAACCTATATATACATATTCATATTTGGAATGCAACTTCCTAATCAGTGAATTGGTCTAGGACATGGATTGGCAGTCTAAGTGGGGTGCATTATGTTCCTTCAATCCTGATGATTGTGTAGTATATATAAACCTAGATTCCCTTGGTGGATTCAATAGACTTTTTTATTAATGGGTTGAATCTTGGCATTGTACTTCCTACTATAGACTTGGGTAAGGTAGGATAGATGAAATCACAAATAAATTAAATATGATCCCTATATTTGAATATATGTAACTTTGAATAGAACTGAGATACTATTAATGTCTTTTCAAGTGACCATTCCCTAAAGTTGGGGATACTAATTATGGTAAGTATGTTATCTAAAAGATAACATATCATATATATGTTTTTCCTAGACCCCTTCTTGACTACAAATATCTGCCTACATAAGCACATGCTAATCACCTCACCAATGGGAGGGGTGAGTTATTTCTCAATCATAAAGTATATCAGTGGCACCTAGATGCTGTCAATGTAAGTGGTAGTGGGGTTTCCACATAGCCTACTTATTAAGGTAATTATCATTCTAATTCCATGTCAGAATTAGTTGATAGGAATGTTTTTACTAAGGTCAAAAAACACCTCATTACCAGAGTATAAACATGATGCAAAGATGGTTTTGAGATCATTTTTCTTATCCCTTTCACTGAGTGTGGGTACATCTACTCGAGGTTTGGGTAAATTATAATATCTCTCAAAAGTTATGGAAGACACATAAGTAATGTATTTCTAAGTAAATTTATGATTCAACATTCCCTTTTCAATTTTACACTATTTAAAAATAGGGAGGAGGACATTTATACAATGGAGTACCTATAGTTTTTCTAGAGCATGATGAAGGCTCGTCATCTATGTTGTAACTAGATCATGATATCTTATCCTAAATTTTACAATTTTCTCATCCTCTTTCATTATGGGATGCATTTATTCAATTATCCAAAAGATTTTAGACCAATTATTGTCTCCAATGTTCAATGCTACAAAATCAAATACTATTCCTTAAATACCCTTCCTTCCAAGTCCATGGTTAAGTAGCACTCTATGTACCCCCTGTGATGCTTTTGATTCATCATGATTGTGAGTTTGTAAATTTCTCACTAGTGATCTACAAGTTTCCTCTAAGTTATTTTACACTTGCTTAAATAGTAATTAGACTCTCTTGGGCTTGACTGTAATCAAATTAGGGATTCTATAGACATTAGGGTTTTTTTTCAAGTCCTTTAAAGATTTAATGGGGATGTATTTTTCACTTGAGTGATTTTATGCCTTATATTTGATTTGGTCCTTGGCAATTATACCTTTTTCTTTCTCGATCCCAAAAAATCTTTGCCTTCATCCATTTATGCTTAGGTGGCATCCTCATGGTAGCTCTATGGCATCTGTATTGGACTTTTAGTGCAAATTTGTCCATTTTATATTTAAAAAATGATCATTTCCCTTTGAAAAACCTATTTGGTCTCACTCTATTGGATCATATTACCTCAATAAATGAAATTCATTAATCTCAATCTTATGAGTCACATGTCATTGGCTATCCATTATATTGGGCCTCATGGTTGTTCCACTTGCCAATCCCATGGCCTTTCAAAGTTTTGAATCTCTATAAATATCATATTTAGTATGTTTATGCCACATCATAGATCCATGCTTGCTTATATGTTCTATCAGATAGTCCATAATGATCTCACTTCATCTGATCATCTTTCCCCATTTGGGTACAATTCATTAATCCTGAAAAGGTGCATTAATTTTAAGTTAGCATGGGACCATGTACATAAATTAGTTTAAATACTTTAGTCTAAGGTTTTATTTTATGTTAATAAAAATGAATCAAACTTGGGACTAATGTATCTATGCTAAGTCTAGACCAAAATAAAAGGGAACCCATCAAATGATATGAGATATACCATAAGTCTTTAGCCTAAGGTTCCATTGTATTGATAAATACAATTAGAACTTTAGGATAGATACGTAGGTTAAGTATATATCTACAACATTTAGACAATGATAAATGAAACACATCCACTCTTGTCTATGTTTGAAAGTATCTCCTAGGAGGTACATTGAAGTTACTACAATGGCCTTCAAAATATCACCTAGTAGTGCCTTTTATGTAAAGTAAAATTCCACTTGTTCTTTGATGTGAGAAATCCAATATTTTCCTTATTTTAATGGTATCTCATAGGATATAACTTGAAGTTATTATAAGGGACTTTAAAATATCACCAAGTAGTTCCTTCCATGTAAAGTAAAATAGCACTTATTCCTTAAAGGAGAAATCCACTCTTGTCCCTGTTTGAAATGTATCTCCTAGGAGATACCTTAAAGGGGAAATCCACTCTTGTCCATGTTTGAAAGGTATCTCATAGGAGATACATTAAAGGTATTATAGGGGCATTCAAAATATCACCAGGTAGTGCCTTCTATATAAAGGAAAATCCCACTTGTTGCTTGAAGGATAAATCCACTTTTGTGCCTATTTGAAAGGTATCTCCTAGGAGATACCTTGAAGGGGAAATATAATATTTCTCATGTTTAAAATTTATCTCCTAGGATATACCTTAAATTTATTAAAAAGGCCTTAAAAATATCACCCAATAGTGCCTTCTGTGAAAAGGAAAATTCCACTTATTCCTTGAAGGAGAAATCCACTCTTGTACCTGTTTGAAAGGTAATTCCTATGAGATACCTTAAAGGGGAAATCCACACTTGTGCATGTTTGAAAGGTATATCCTAGGATATACCTTGAAGGTATTATAAGGGCCTTCAAAATATCACCTAATAGTGCCTTACATGTGAATAAAAATTACACTTGTTCCTTGAAGGATAAATCCACTCTTGTCCCTGTTTGAAATGTATCTCCTAGGAGATACCTTGAAGGTTAAATATACTCTTGTGCATGTTTAAAACGTATCTCCTAGGAGATACATTGAAGGTATTACAAGGGCCTTCAAAATATCACCTATTAGTGGCTTTTATGTAAAGTAAATTCCACTTGTTCCTTGAAGGAGAAATCAATTGTGCTTGTCTAAAAGGTATTTCTTAGGAGGTACCTTTAAGAAAAAGTACATTTGTGTGCTTGTTTGAAAGGTATCTCCTAAGATACACATTGAAGGTATTATAAAGGCTTTTAAATTATCACCTAGTATTTCCTTCTATGTAAAATAATATTCCACATGTTCTTTGAAGGAGAAATCCACTCTTGTAAATGTTTGAAAGGTATATCCCAGGAGAAACCTTGAAGGGGAAATCCACACTTGTGCATGTTTTAAAGGTATCTCCTATAAGATACCTTGAAGGTATTACAAGGGCATTACAAATATCACCTAGTAGTTATTTTAATGTAAAGGAAAATTATACATGTTCTTGGAAGGAAAAATCCACTCTTGTCCCTATTTGAAATGTATCTCTTAGGATATACCTTAAAGGAGAAATATAATCTTGTGCATGTTTGAAATAGATCTACTAGGAGATACATTGAAGGTATTATAGGGGCCTTAAAAATATCACCTAGTAGTGCCTTCCATGTAAAGGAAATTCCACTTTTTCCTTGATATGTAAATCCACTCTTGTGCCTGTCTGGGGGAAATCCACTCTTGTGCATGTTTGAAAGGTATCTCCTAAGAGATACCTTGAATGTATTACAAAGGCCTTCAAATTATCACCTAGTATTGCCTTCCATGTAAAGGAAAATTATAATTATTCCTTGAAAGAGAAATCCACTCTTGTACCTATTTGAAAAGTATCTCCTAAGAGATACATTGAAGGGGAAATGCACTCTTATCCATGTTTGAAAGTGTTATAGGCTTAATTTTCACCATTGGAGATGGTTTTTTAGGCTCTCTCCAACCAATATTATAAGATTGGGATAACCCTAGGTTGTGGGTGACTTGTGTTAGGATTGAACCTCTAGAGTAGGTTGAATTCCTCCTTGATGCTCACCTAAGACTAATGTTAAACTAATGATTCATGAGGAAATATAATAATATTAATGTGGGTTTTATGCACACCATATTTAAACGAGGTAGCCTCTAATGTTTTATAATATCATTAGAGGTAAAATCCACTCTATGGCATGAGTTTTAGGTATGTATTTTATTTCAACCTATTAATAGAATAGGGGTAGGGCATTCAAATTATTGATAAGGTTTTTTGGATGTAGGTGTGGCCTTTTAATAGAGTGAATCTCTATGTGAGTTCAATTGGTGGCTAGTTTCTAATCTAGAGTGGGTCAATATTAATAAAAAAATAAAAAAGGAAGGTAAGGTAGGGCATAAAATAAGGATTTGTGTTTCTTGGGAATCACTTCCCTGGTTGATTTCTAAATAGACCTATGATTTCTAAAACCTATGCCTATTACTAGTAGTAATAGAATACATATAGTCAAACATGACTAAGAAGTGTAGGAAAATAAAGATGTAGGGAATTGATAAGCCTTAGACAAAGGTTATTCCATTTAAGTAGCTTTTGCATACCCTTAATCAAGAGATTATGTCTTAAGCAAATGAATTATCTGAGGTAGATGTTACACACACATTAAAAACTACACCAAAGAAAGAAAAAATACACATTCAAAAATATGATTCAATTATATTAACTAGCTCAATAAATATATTCACTAATATTTAAAAGATATCATACATTTAAGATCAATATATCAACTAATAAATCTATAATATATTCATATAAATATATAACTAAATATTATTGAAACATAAAACCATGCAAATAACAACTAATTGCATGGAATTGGAAAGAAAATACTCAAAACACTAAAATGCTAATGATTAAAATCGTTTCACTACTTTGTATTCCAAAATATTCTAACCAATAAACTAATTTATGTTAAAATTATATATATAGACTTTGGGAAGGGGTTGCCTCATCTTCCAAGTTCATGCAAGGTGGTTACATATGTCAGTTAGAACATGTAGTTCTAATGGTGGTCTGTATCATATAAGAGAAAACTAAAAGTTAAAATAAACAAATTGAATTGTCCAAAATTATGAAATGTGTGCATGTACACAAAATATAAAGTCAATTTTTATAATTAATTTCTCAAAACCTAATTACATTTATCATTACAAAACTATACATACATAAAATCTTAGCCTATCAAGGCTTCATCATTTGTATCAATGCATACACCTTAGTTGGTGTAGTATTCAAAGTGATAGTTGAACATGTGGTCTCACCATCATAATCTTGCTTCTTATTTACTTCATTATCTTCATAAACTTTTTATTCCACTTCATGTTATTGTCATATAATTTCTATGTTTAATGGTGATGGCTGAAGAGTTTGTTTGGTCTATCTAAGGAGCCTTGCATACTCATCCTTGGTTATTTGAAATTTAATTTTGAATATTTATACTTAAATGACCTTTTTTTGAGCCTTTATTAATTCAAAATTAATTTCTTAAAGTGTCAAACCTTGTAATCTCTACTTATAAACATTGGCTTCTTCCTAGATAAGATTGTCAAAATTAATCTTACTAATCAACTTACCATTAGAGTCTATAACCTTGGATAACTTTAATTCATTTTAAATTTAAATAAGCTAAGCCTCATGCATGTGATATCTAAGGATCAAATCCCAAATTTTTTTTAACAATTACTTCACCTCCTCTTATTAAATGACTACTATATTTAAGGCATTAAATGCCTCTAGCATAATCATAAGGTCGATATGACTATATAAAGAGTTTCCAATATAGAAAACTAGCATATTTGGTTTTGTGATGACATCTCTCAAAGAATTGAATAATTAATTGGAATGGTTCACATGAGAGGTCATCTTGGCGTTCATGAACTCCATAGCTTCCAAGGAGTTATAACATATACAAGCTGCCTCCTAAACTTCAGCTTCTATGCTAAAAGGAATATGTACTGTCTTGGCCTTCTCCTTTAGTTAATCCACTTTGGCATCTAATATGTGAACTTCTCACTTATTTACTTTATTCAAGGATGACATGGGTGCCTTTATCATCTTCTAATTTCCTCATCTTCACCATTTGAATACTTCTAGTTGGATGATCAAACAAATTAGAAATAGAGGGATGTTCATTAATTTTGAAGTTTAGAAATTGAGAATCTTTATTCCTCAAATCCACTACCCATGGAGGAATGTCTAGCTTGTATTCATCATAAGTTATGACAAAAATCTCTTCATTGGACTCCTCTCAAAAATTTTGTTATTTCTTGTGTACCCTAGTTAGGACATTAGGTAAGGAACACCATATGATTTTGGACCAATTTACTCCTCCAAATTAAGTAGACAAACTATGATTATTTGGGGCTTGGACTTCCTTCACCTACTAGTACTTATTACTATGGTCTCCTTTATGGAAGTAATATATTTTAGTGGAAGGGTGATTTGAGTGGATTGGATGTGGAGTTATGAGGTGGCTAATGTAATTAGAACTTTTTAGACACTTTTTTGTCTTGAAAGATGTAATAGTGGAGGTACTAGTAAGAATAGAAGGGGTATGCATGGTGGGTGGGATGGAATTGGAGATAGAGGGATAAATTTTAGTAGTGGAAATGGAGGGGGTAGATGTGGTAGATGTGGTAAGTTCCATAGACGTAACTTTCCCAAAGATGGGTACAAAAAATAGAGGATAACTAACAAAAGATTGAGTACCTTGAAAGGTAAGCTCCATAGGTCCTAATTGGAGCCTCATATCTTTGGCTATTTCCAACTTGGATTCTTCATCTAAATCATCCTCAATATCCTTGATAATCACCTCATCTCCCCTAATTGGTTCTAACTATGGAGGTTGAGTGGTTAAACCTTGTGATGTCCCCACTTTAGGACTACTTTTAGGAGTCATAATATTTCTCTTATAGACAAAGGGGGTCCTTACTTGTATGGGGATTCCTAAGGTGATGATTGTTTAGCTTTTTAAGTTTTTATCCCAATGGATGTAATAATGTGTGCCTAGGGCATATAAATTAACACTTGAATATAACCTATAGTAGGTAATTATTGTGTTCTCTCCTTCATCATAATCAATGTTGATGGGATCTCTTGCATGTATTCCATTAGTATAATTTGGCTCAAGTATCCTAGGTTCCTTCTTCATTATCTTCAACTTCAGCTTCAAAGGAAGTCCTTGGGAGGAAGAAGTAGCTTGGTCCTTGGACTTCTCCTTAGACTATCCTCTCTATAAATTTAAATGTTTCCACCCTTTTTAGAGTGCCTTTTTGCTATCCAACTCCTTGGTATAAATAAAAGGATCATGTTGGATCATTCTCAAATGATCCTCTTATAGCCTAGTAATATACACCCATTCCAGTACTTCTTCATCAGACTTGGAATTTTAAAATAGGAAATCATAGTCATAAGGCTCATGACTATAAGGGATTTTGAGTCCATGAATGTGCTTTTGGATCAACCTACATGGATCTCAATATTTATGTGAAATTGTGGGAAAAGGATAACTCCTAAATTTTCCACCTACCTCACCGAGATGCTTTCTTATTATATATATCATCCTACTAGTAGTTATAAAATGACCAAAATACAAGTCCTTTATTTTCCTTGATAAGTCCTCTTGAATTATCTTCCATAATTATAAGGTGATTTCCTATTCAATTAATTTATCTGGTATAAACCTTAGAAGACATAGGGGCCAACCTTGTTTCCCCAAATCATGATAACAATGAAATTTGGGTAAAAGAAATAATCCATTTTCCTAGCCAAATTCTTCATAATATTCTATCCAATTTGAGGCATGGGTAAGCCATGAATGGCTTGCCAAAATTGAGGATAGACATCCTCAGAGATCCTCACCATATGTTTGGTATATTAGTAGACATGCAAAAATTGGTAGTCATCATAGATTCTATTCTTCTCACAGTCTATGGCTAGATCCCATAATTCACCAAGATTCTTATAAGATATACCCATGAATGTGTCTAAAAAGTAGGAAATCATGTATAAATCTCTAAAATGTGTGGGATTCTTATCTTTATGAATAATCTTCCCCCTTAATTGAAGGCTTATTATCTTAGCCAGGGCATATGTGGCATCATGTGTAAGCATCATGTAAAGTAGTAGCACCCAATCCAAACTAAAAAAATGAAATACCATATAATAGGTTAAAAATATCTATACCAATGTGAGTTACCATCCTAATTCTATTAATCATGATTTCTCCTTTTAGCTTCTTTCCTTTGCATGTGATGGTCTGGTCCAAGACTAGCCATGAAGATAATACCTTCTCCATTGAGGTCTCTACATTAAACTACACTAACATGTGCTTGTTGAAGTAGGCATTGTTTATACTCAAACATAGGTATCTCTATAAATCTACTCCTAAATTGCACATGACCACCGTCTTGTTACTAGAATGATGTAGGAATGCATCTTGTGATATCTTCCTTGAAAAGAATAGGGGCCTTATGAGGTTAATATGTGACATTACTTCTGACTTGGATGTAGTAAATTGTAATCTTTGGCATTTGAATACCAACAATTACATAACAAACAATCTATTTGCTAGTTTCATATCATCTTCCAATGAGAACATGTCCACTGAATCAATGACATCCCATAATGTTGAATAATTTTGGTACTTGTCTCCAAACATTGTGGCATCAAAGACAATATCCATAAATTTTATGAAGTCCTTAATTTAATATGGGGATGTTAGATTCATCCCCTAGAACATTTTAGGTGTAGATGCCATTGATGCATAATCTTTTTTACTTCTTCTATGCACTATGTAAGCTAGATAAATAACTTAGCTCTAGTTTAATCATTGTTTTACTCATAGTAATCTTGGAGTGGGAACTAGGGCTCTTTATTATTGTAAGAAAGTATAAGACTTTTAATGTAAGTTAGCTTGAATGAAATGATGGATTTTCAATCATGGTGTCTTGCTTATATAGAATATTACATTGAATATCAGTTCATGTGACATAAATGTGCAATGTTCACTTGGATTTTATTTTCTTGTATAATTCAAAGTTGTTAGCCCAAGCTGGTAGGGGTCTTTAAATTATTGATAGGAAATATTTTTTCTTTTATTTTGGCTAAGTCTTGTGTGAATAGTAGTACTCTTAGTAATAAGTAACTTAGGGTCTACATAAAACAATGCTTTTGGGTCAACATCTGCAGACTAGTTCTTTATTTTGGACAAAATGTCCATAATAATTTCCCTATAGATTTCATCTTAGCAAAAGTCTTGAGACAATTATCTCAAAGGGATATTTCAAAGATCTAAAGGGCATTTTCAATTTCCCTAATGGGTATTTTTGAATTGAAGGGTTCACTTCATATGGCATTTTTTCCATGGAAAGCATCCCAAAGGGTTTACTTCATAAAGTTCAAAGGATACTTTTGATTTATTGAAGGTTACTTTTATACAACTAATGGTCATTTCAAAAGTCCCAAAGGGTAGGTTATATAAAATCTAAAGGGTACGTTTCTTAGGTTTGAAGGGTAAGTGGGTACTTTGAAAAAGAGTTAAAGGCTTGGGATATAAATATTGAATGGTATGTTCATGTTAATGGGTCCAATACATAAAGTTTGAAGGGTACTTTTCATAATATAAAGGGGTCAAAAAGGATATCCCAAAGGATAAGTCCTGTAGGGTAAAGGGTTCTAGATAGATGTCCTAAAGGGTCATTTACACAAAACCTAAAAGGTATGTTCCTAAAAATATCTAGTCAAAAAGGGTAAAGTGGTCAATTTGGGAAATGTCTAAGGGCTATTTCAAAGGAAAAGGGACACTTTTAAAAATGCCAAATGGTTAGTTCAAAAGTCCAAAAGTGTATGTGGAAAGGATTCGAAGGGTATACTTGAAATAAAAACTTGCCCAAAGGGTCTACTTTATAGGGGCAAAGTGCTCTTTTAATTGGGTCTTGAACTGAAGAGAGAGATTCTTGAAACTCTTGCACACCAAGGTTATTAAGTTGAACTATGCTTGTTTGATTCTTTTTTGGTACAACTAACCCTTCCTCTACCAAGACTAACTCTTGGACTTCAAATGACACCTACTCCTTTTTTATGCCCTTTTGGACTATTTTCTATGATGGAAATGAGTATGGAATAGACATTATTACTTATTTTTGAATGGTTATACGAGAGGGTAGCCTTACAAGTGATGGCAAAATATAGCCAGGGTCAAAGGCATTGAATTACTTTAGAATTTTTGTAGTGGAAAAAATGTCTAATGGAAATAATACTTTGATCTCTATGAATGAGACAAAAATATTGAAGACCTATTTCTATTGAACATTATGTTCATGAAAAAGTCTAAAAAAATTCTAAGCAAAGACTAGATTAAGAGGCCCTTAAAGTTATCAAGTTATTAACTAGTAGTGATTTCAAGGTGAAGGAAAGATTTATTGAGAGATACATTCACTCTTGTGCATGATTGAAAGGTATCTCCTAGGAGATACATTTAAGGTACCTATTGATGTATGTTTTAACACATATTAGAAACATACTTTTGCTCATCTTTCTCCTTTGAAACAAATGTTTGTGGATTCCTATGCCCATTAGATTATATTAGTTGGTGTACATAATTTATGCCAATATGCACTCCCATCTTAAACTTATTGATCATAGTGGGATTAATACCTTTGTATGTCATGGTTTCCTTGGGGATAAGCTATTGATTCAACACCCTTTCCATAGTATTATCCTGATTCCATGAAACTAGTAAGTGTTTATCAAAATAAGCATCTGGTGCTGGTAGTGATAAATACCTTTGAAAATATAATCCAAATATGCATGCCAAAATCATTTAGTTATGCATGTGGAGAAAATAATCATCATACATAACCTTTCCTATGAATAATAAGTCTCAAAGGAGGTCAATGCATGGCATGAAGTTAGGCTTGGTTGTAGTTGAATGCAGTCTCTATCTCTTAAGTGCTATAAAGTCTATGATGAATAGTCACTCTGAAGGAGATAGATTTCCATCTAGTGAAATAATGTCAATAGAATCAATAATATTTTCATCGCATGTGGGTCATATGGATTTGAAAATATAAGGATATTTGTACTAACATCAACATAAATCTCAAGAAAAAATATTTTTTTGTGCTCAAAATTTAATGATCATTGGGAAATAAATCACGTTCTATGAAATTTCAAATGATGATCATTAGGATGTCAACTTTAAAAATAGATCAAGATCAAGAAATTTTGATATAAGAAAATTCATAGATCTAAGATAAAGATTGCTCCTAGAAGATACCTTGAAGGAATCCAATCTTGTGCCTATTTGAAAGTTATCTCATTAAATCCATTATACACTTCAATATCAATGGGCAAGTTCAAAATCAAGGTATCTGTAGATTGTAATCCACATTTTAAATTTTTGGGGTAGTTAGCCTATTCATTATGGATACGGTCGATGAAGTTTGGTGGGTGGTGTATCAGCCTCTTCTTTCTTGGGTACCCCTTCTTCATTTTATGGCTAAGCCTCAATCCATTATGATGATGACACATGTCATCATGGTGTTCCTCAAGAAATAAGGGATTTCTTATTTAAATTAAAAGTGCACCATTGGCTGAGGGAAGTGGGCCCCATTTATAACAAGAATTCCAAAGGCAATTTGGAAGGATAAATACATCACCACAACATTTATTTTAAGCATCATGTGAATCCTAGAGGTTGCTTCATAGATCATAATTTCATCCCACATATATAAAGCTTTCCATAGAAAACTATTTACCAAGAGTGAGAGTTTTAGGCATAAAAATTTTCCAAAGAGATTCCTTCATGGGTAAATTGAATGTATCTCCTAGGAGATACCTTGAAGATATTACAAACCTCAATAACATTGGCCAACTTCAACCCCAAGGTATCTAATAGGATATTCCTTCAAGTGGATTGTAATAAATTTGTGGGTAACTTGAAGGTATCTCTTAAGAGAGACCTTGGAGATATTAATAGGACCATCAAGGTAATGGAAAATTTTAGAGGTGCATCAAGGTAATTATTCAAATCTAAAACTATTAATGTAACAGGGCAAATTGTTAAACTAAATTGAGGTGTAAAGAACATGTGTGAAGGAGGACCTACAATGCACATTATCCCAAGTATTAGAATGCCCTTCAACTTATCAAGTTTTCAAATAGTTTTGATTTCAAGGTGAAGGAAATTTCTAATGGGAGATACATTTAACGTCACTTTGAATATATGATAACATCCTTTGAGGTGTCCACTAGGAGATTCCTTAATGGGCCATGAAGTACACTTGTAATACCATCATGGTTAACTTGAAGGTATCTCCTATGAGATGTATAGTAATAAAAATTCACTCTTGTGAATGATTGAAAGGTATCTCCTAGGAGATACCTTAAATGTACCTATTGATGGGAATTTTGAAACATTAGAAACATACTTCCCTTCATCTTTCTCTTTTGAAACAAATTTTTGTGGATTGATTTGCCCATCAAATTATATTGGCTAGTACAAATAATTTATTTTTTATTTGGTCATACCTTATTGTTTTAAGTGTGAGTCAATGCCTATATTATGAAGATTTAATAAGTATTTTGTATCTTAGTTTAGAATTAACATTTTTTGATATATATTTAATCACTACTTAATGACAAAAAAATTTCATGAACCGATTCAATATGCAACTTACATTTTAAAAAAGATCAATATTTAAATCATTTCAATTACTTTGTAGAATTTCTTCGGGACAAAAAGGAATTCCCACACTTAAAAGGTAGAAGAAGGCCTCACCTGAAGAGAATTTGGATAAAAGGTAGAAGAAGGCCTCAATCCAAGAAAATTTAGATAGAGTATCATTTAAACTACCAAAACTCAAATTAAATCCACATAAACATCTTCCATTTTATGGTGGAATCAAAATTCCTCTTGTTGATTGGTATTTTGAATTATTTATACCACTAAACATGCATGCAAATATATACTTGGTTAGTGCTACATCAGGAAAGGAATCTTCTCCAATTGGAAAAATCCTTACCTATGATAAGGATGAACTTAAATATTCTCTTGAATTCCCACTGGAAGTATGAAATAGATAAGAGGGAATTCTCCATTGAGATACAACTAATTTAAATGAATTTACATCCAGTAAAATGAAATTGGCAAAAAATAATTTTTCTCTTTATTGTGAAACATTTGGGTTTTATTTGAATAACTATGAAAACCTTTAAATGTATGGGTTGATAGATAGAGATAATTTGGTCATTAAAATATAAAATATGTTGAAATAAAAAAATGAGAAAGGGGTAACAACTACTACTTTCCACCATGTAAATATGTATTTAAGATACCCTACAATCATGAAAAAAAAACATTGATGAAAAAAGACAAGCAAGGGAAACATATGTTTATGAAGATTTGAAAGAGGCCATACAAGTAATCACAAAAGTGGATAAAAATAAGATCTAACAAAAGGTTAGAACACTTTTTTTGAAATAAACATTTGATCAAACAAGGAGTGAAATATCTAAATGGTATATTTCCACTATCAGTTACACCTTGAACATTCTTGTAGAGATATGTGAATTGGGGGATACTAATATCAAAATAAGAAATCTAAAATAAAGAGTGGTGAATGATATAATTAATCCATTTTTTAAACATAATGAGGTTCCAATTAAAGATTATTGTTAATTCCTTTTGATTCAAGAAACCCTCAATGTATTATTGAATCAAACTAAGCCCTAGAAGATATGATGGATAAAAAAATTGTAAAGTTCAAAATTACCTATGGCCAACACACAATTAAATCACAATAGAGAATTATTTTAGAGGAGGAATACAATTCACTATCATTCAGAAATAAATTTTATGTTAGAAGGGCAAGATTTATGAAAACTTGTACTCTATTCCATATTATGTATAAAATATGTAACCAATATAATGAATCCAACAAAAAAAATTGTAAGGTTTCATTTGTATAAATATTTTGATTTTCATGTGACATTATCAAACTAAGAGGTTGAAAAAATCTTGAAACAGAGAAAAAAGATGGAAGAAATACATGAACAAAATAGACACTTATTCACACAAATGAATTATTCATCACAACAACTACAAGACAAAAAATGTCTTCTTTTCATGGAATAACCCATTTGGGATTATTTTGATAAGGTGTTTAATTTATTTGAAGGTGGTACTTTACTCAGTTTAAATAAACAATATTTAAATCTGATTGGTATAATAGTACTTATAAATATTCAAGGGATTTCAAATAAACAATAATTAAAACTAGAAAATTTATTAGAAATAGGGTCTATTTACTTCTTGAAAACCCTTGGGTAAAGAAACCTGGATACCTAGCGCAAAAAAGTGAATATGGAAAGTAAAATACTATCAAAAATTGTAGATTATTTCATCAATTATGATACGACATTACCACCAGACAAAATAGTCACACTTGAAGAGTTAATGGATAGTTATATAATTTCTACCAAAAAGTTTGATGATTTATGTGTCTTGAATGAAGTTATTTCAAAAAATAAAAAAGGTTGGAAATCATTATCTCAAGATTCATTAAGCATATTGAAAAATTATCTACATAATGATGATGGTGAGCTTCCCAAGATATATATATATATATATATATATATATATAAAGATTTAGCTTCCATTATGGGCTTCTATGTCTTTGACCATCCATTTTAGAAGATTTTAGTGAAATGTTCATTGTTTGTGTGAATGTTGATTTTATAATTATTGATCTTTTTAATCTCACTAAAGTTTTTAAGGAAGAGCATCTTTGCCTGTTTCTTCATCCATTGATTGAAAAATTTATTGCTGGGGCCTTTAATGTATTCATCATCAACAAACTAGATCATTGGTCTGGCATTTAAACCTCTCTTAATAATCTATGTTGGTGATTTCCATTATATTAAATATATAGGTGTCATATTATAGGTTCCAGATAGTAATGGATTTGATTAGATACATATTAAAGATATCAATTTTTGTCAAGATCCTACTCATTTTTAGCTACAAGGTTTTAACCTCCATTCACAATAAAGCATATTAGAGGAAAATTTTGACATCTACGAATATGTACCAACATTTAAAATATTTGGTTAAAAAAATAGGAATTCCATTTAAAAATAAATTAGATAACATCTTTTGGGAGATACTTATCTCTACTTTCAATGTTTCAGATGCATGTGACATGCTAGGGGTATATAAAGGAATTGGATTGGTGTCCACTTGTATAAAATTATAAATAAATTTATCTTTCATTATATAAATTGAAGATCAAACAATTTTTAATGTTCAATTTCAAAATTGTTTGTCAAATTCAAAGTAACCAATACAAGAACAACCACTTCGACTAGTACTGGGTGCATAAAATTTTTGATTTATTTTATAATCATGCTTAATTTTCCAAATATAACATATTAACAAGATTTTGGTGTGTATAATTTATTATTCAAACTTAACAACTTAGAAATATTTTTGTTTGTAGCACTAATGGCATTGCATGCAAGTGAAGAAATAATAATAATGAAAGATCATAACAACTAACATGACACATTGTAAGTTGAAGAAGGTAAGATAATATCATGCATATTTTGTCAATTATATAATTTTTTATTTATCAAAAATTCATTATAATGATAGAATATTTCTTCTATTTATGTCTTAGTTAAAAGAGTTCACAATGTAACTCTAAAACTTTGTGTCTCCAACACAACAACCCATGACACAAATCTACAAGTGGGTGCCTCCATGAAAACAATGCCAAGGTAAAAATATAAAACAATACATATTTCTAAAATAAAAATATCAAATCAATTGATGATGAGAATTTTTAGTTACTACATTATATAATATCTTGCAAGGAATAAAGAACCAAAGTTTCAATGGAAGAGTACACCCATACAAACTAAAAAAAGGAAAAAAAAAAGGTCAAAAACCCTTTCAATAAATGTGTAATTATAAAATTTCATACAAGTATAGAATATATTAATTATCTTTATTTATTTAAACACATTACAATTGAATTTTTTTTCATAGATA
Source organism: Torreya grandis (assembly GCA_037957365.1). Lineage (NCBI taxonomy): Eukaryota > Viridiplantae > Streptophyta > Pinopsida > Cupressales > Taxaceae > Torreya > Torreya grandis. The sequence goes on from JARHVA010001469.1 coordinate 1,312,403, forward strand.
GGAGATTATAGAAGATAATAAAATATAGACTTGCATCAACTTGGGATTTGGAAGAGCAAGTTCATTTTATTATTGTGTAGACTTGAAAGTGGTTGTATTTACCCATTAAAATTTTGTTTACATGTTTCATTTTCCCATCACTATTCATGGCCATGAAAGTTATATTATTCTATTTAGCATGACAGCTCATCACTATTCATCTAAAATGTGTTTAATGAATGTTAACTATAATTCCTGAATGAGTTAATATGAATGATATTATAATTTGTCAGTTTATGTGTTTGAATGGATTTCTATATGTTTCAATAATGAATGGTTTGATAGTTATATTTGTATGTTTGCATTATATTGTTATTGTTTATTTTCCCAATTATTTCAATACTGCAAGTGTTTTTATCATTTGGCATTGTAGGTGGTTGTCACTCTAAGTGGTGTGTCAATTCCTACATTATATGCATATGTGTGTTACAAAACTAGAAATAAAAATTGTACATCTATGTATAATGAGCATATTTATAATGTGCTTGATTATGTATTTATATGAATCTTTAAAATATTTAAGGAAATGCATAATGTTTTTATGTTATAATAAGAAATGCAAATCAAAAGCACATCAATGACCAATCTAGTAACATGTAAAACATTTTTTTAGAAAATTACCATGTTATGTTTCTTATAATATAATATTTTTAATAAATGGTTCATTTCTTTTTTAACAAATTACATACATTTCAAAGGAGGACCTAAAACAAACTTCTAAAAAACTATTGATTTTGGGGTTGGATGACTTATTATTTATTGTGCACAAAAAAAATATATATAAATACATGATACGATAAAAAATAAGATTATAAAATATAAAATATGTCATACTACATTCGATATCATTCCAAATAAGTTTTGAAGGTGTTACTATAGTCTTTTTTCTCATGTTGGCATTTGGTCAATGATAGAGGATAATCATTTGACGATACTCTTTCAAGCCATGGGTTACACAAGTTCAAATTTCATGTTTATTTGGGGAAAAATATATTTGAAGCCATTCAATATAAACATAAATAAATTAGATGAAGTTATTTTTAAAGGGATGTTTGGAGATGAGTTTTTAGTTGCCAACACATTGATCATTGATTGTAATTCTTAGAATTGTGTTACAAATCAAAATAAAAAATGAGTTATATTGCATCAAGTTGATATACTAGAAATGGAAGTTAGAAATATGAAAAGGATTGGAGAATCAAAATGATGTCTCTCATCACATTCTTGGGAGAAAGCAAAAAAACCATGCCAATAGCTGTGAACCAATGTTTAAAAAGATGTAATTTTTCCATATTATGATTCTTTTAAGTGTATTTATTTATTTTAAACTATAATTATAGTAATAAAATTTATCATAAATTTCATACAAATCAATTCTAAATTATCTCAAATATAGTTGAATTAATTTGAAATTAATCGATTCTAATTTAAAGTTACTTTGATCTGGTTAAGTGCAAGTGGATACTCCATCAATCTATATTTAAATTGACCAACCTGATCCATTAGTATATTGACACTTGATCATGAAGATATTCCAAATGAATAACAAATAATTGTCAAGATATTTTATTATGTTGATGAACTAGATTGCTTAATATGTTTTCATCCATAATTTGGCTAGTCCAATCTATTCAAAATTATCTACTCCCAAATGGTTTGAAATAATTCAATGTATTTTGAATATATAAAACACATTTATGGAGAAAATATTCTCCACTCTACTTTAGTGGGTATAATTTAAAATTATTTAAAATAAACAAATTTAACTAAAATTATCTATGCTGAAATGGTTTTAAATAGTCTAATTTATTTGGAATAAACAAAATTTATTTTTGGAGAAAATATTCTTCACTCCATTATATAGGTATAATTCTAAATTAATCATAATAGCATTGATAAACAGTCTAAGAGTGCTGATAAAATGGTTAATATAGGGGTTATAAAAGCTCCTTCACTAGTTGGCATGATAATAATTTCCCAATTAATATCACTCCTTTTATCAATTTTGATAAAGTACATCCTGCATAATGAAATGATAGCCTTATTAATGATTATTCAAATTAAGATTAAGGTATTAGATATCAACTCATGCAAGGATATCATTAATTGGTCCTTTTTCAAGGCTTTGCAATTCAACTCAATCTTGCCTCCCTCAACAATAATTTATTTGGCTACATTTCCAGAACACATCATAGTTCTAAGGGTTTGGCATGGGAAGATTGTATAAGAAGTTTACGTAAATATATTATGGGTGGTGATCGAGATAGGTTCAAACCCATATCCTATGATGACATCAAAGTGTATGAGTATGTCAACCACAATATGGTTAAAGGAGGTTTGATGACTTTCATGGAATGATTGGTAGGACACAATACTAAACTATCCAAGGATTTTGCCCAAAAATGGAAAGATAGAGAAGTTTGTATGCACAGGCTAAGAATTTTAATAATTGAGGAGCTTATTAGGGAGATAATGGGTATGGACTATTCTATTTTCAAATATTTTAAGGATAAAAAGAGGAAGGAAGAACTCATCAACATTTTCTTCAGCAAGGAGAAGAAAAACCCAAGGCTATGCCCTAAAAAGGGCTTGTGAGGACTAACCTACCAATAAAGTATCCTAATGTCTATATACAGATCGTGCATTACATCAAATTAGAGGTAAAACACATGGTAATACTTTATCTTCGCTTACTCTTGATTAACCACTTCAAGGGGCATACTATCAATCTTTTGTTTTTCCTTTTGAAATCCCTGAAAACTATTATTATGAATTTTAAGTGCAACCCCTCAGTAGATATTATCCACCAAGGGTTTATAATATTATTGGTCAAGAAGGGGGAACTATTATGGTCTAAAATCATCTTGGAGGTGATTGAAATCCCTAGTGAGTAGGATGAATATGACAGGGAAGAGAATTTATTCATAGAATCCAAACCCGATAAAGAAGGGAAAAATTAGATTGAAGGAGCCAGAGTTGAGTTTTTATAGGAGGACTCTAGAGTGAGAAGTAAAGATGGAGAGATTCCTAAGTAAATGTCTCCCATTAATTTCAGGGTATGTAGGGTACAAGGATGAAATTTAGCAATCTCTTGACAATATTTTCACCAAAATCTTGATTCAAAAGTTACTTTGCAATGAAATAGCATACAAGGTCGATAATCTTAAAGGCCTCCTACATCATAAGATGGAATAAATGAAACTAGGATAAGAACATGAAAGTTTTGATTATTTCAATCCCCAAAGCACTAACACTAATTATAGGAATAATGAGTAAAATTATAGCAAGGAGCTTAAAAAAGAGGAGGAACCTAAGCTTACCAGTCTAAAACACAAGAGGCAGGGTGAGGAAAAAGATCAGTATATTAGGAATCACACCAAAGGGAAAATGAGAAAAAAATCTTAGAAAATCCCTGAGGCTAAGAAATTGGTCATTTATTCTAAATTTTACTAGTTGGTTCTTTTTTAATTTCTTCTATTTGGTCTAGTTTTTTAGATGAAACTTTTCATATCTTACTAGCCGTAGGGGGATTTTCCTATCGAGATCCTATTTTATTCTATTTTGTTTTATTATTGTTCACGCTTATCTTCTAGATATCTATTTTATGGGTATGGGTCCATTTTAACTTGTTTTAACATATCTTAAAAAATAAAAATAAAAATAAAAATATAGCCTTATTTATTCAAGCTGATCTATGCCCAAATGCTTTGAAATAATCCAATTTGTTTCAAATATAATAAATTTATTTTTGGAGAAAATTCTCTTCACTCCACTTTAGTGGGTATAAGTTCATATTATTTAAAATAGCCCAATTTATTCAAAATTATCTATGCCCAAATGATTTAAAGCACTCCAATTTATTTGGAATATAGGAAATTTATTTTTTGGAGAAAATTTTATCCATTTTACTTTAGTGGGTATAAGTCTAAATTATTCAAAATAGTCCAATTAATTCAAAATTATCTATGCCCAAATAGTTTAAAACACTCCAATTTATTTAGAATATGGGAAATTTATTTTTTAGAGAATATTGTATCCACTCTACTTTAGTGGGTATAAGTCCAAATTATTCAAAATAATCTGATTCATTCAAACTGATCGATTCCCAAATGGTTTGAAATAGTCCAATTTATTTGAAATATAAGAAAAAAAATTAGATAAAATTTTTTCCACTCCACTTTAGTAGGTATAATTCCAAATTAATCAAAACTGTCCTTCTAGATAGCCATAATGACAAACTCATGATGGATTAGGTGTCTATGAGGGAAGCTATTCAAATCATGCACTATCTATAGAAGATAATAATTAAGATGGTGACATAAAAGAAATGACATCGAGATCATGTTAATCAAATGATAGAAGGAAGAGAAGAGAATAGGATACTTGGATATTACAAAGGAATAAGACTTCTTTAAACTTACTTTAAACACCATGTTCATCATTTTCTTATCTTGGCTTAAAATGAGTTCTAGGGTTTTGAAATAAAGGTGTTTTTATTATATATAAAAATAGTTTGATGAACTCTTATATGAAACCCTATCCTATTAGGATTGTAGACCAGGGAATGGGATTTCAAATCCCATTATCAAGCCTATAATCTTGAGGGTGTCAAGACAAGTATTATGAGACATGGAATAAATTGTTACCTTGATGTTTCTCTACTTTATTATAGTTGTTAATGTATAGTTTATGAATCCTAGTTGAAAACCCTTGAGCTATTTTTAGAGGACTAGCTAAATTTTGATTTTCAGAATATGAATATAATAATGTGTGTGTGTGTGTGTACACACACACATACATACATAGATAGATACATAGATACATAGATACATGTATGTATGTATGCACACACGCATGTACATACACACACACACACACACACACACACACACACACACACACACACACACACACACATGTATGCATGTATATATGTAGATGTGTGTGTGCATGCATACATACATACATGTATGTATGTGTGTGTGTACACACACATTATTATATTCATATTCTGAAAATCAATATATATATATATATATATATATATATATATATATATATAGACACACACACACACACACATACATGCATACATACATTTATGAATACACACACACATGTACATATATATATGTATGTATATATATGCATATATATACATGTTTGTGTATATATACACACACATATATACATACATACAAAGAAAAATTGTATTCTTTTCAATTTATTTTGGATTAGGGTTGTTGAATAGCTTAAACATGTTTTAAATTTTGATTGTTATTCTAAATGCAATTTGACCCTTAGTTGGTTATAGGTTTCAGCTTGAGAATATGAAAATGACATTAGTTGATAACGAAATGATATCCATTTAGCTTTATATGCATGAGTGCTCAAAAAAATACTTCCTGTAAGTGTATATACGTTTTGTATAGATACTTGCATATGTGAATAATGAATAATAAAGTAGTAAAAGATAACCTATAGTATGTTTATTATGACTGAAGAATAGTTCTTTTCACATGGATAAAAATTGTAACTACGTATTAGAATGACTATTATGAACCTATACATTTATATATACAAAGAAAACTATAATTTATGAAGTCTTGCATGACATGGGTAGTTGTATATATATGTATCTCATCTATATTTTTAATATAATGGATTAAAATTTAAAATGAATGAGGTTCGATAAAGTTATTTTATATCTAATTAAAGTTATAAAATTTGTGTGTGTGTGTGTTTTTTGTTGAGCATTATTCCTATTTTTTTATTTTTGGCATTGATGTTGTCATTGATGTCAAAGGTTCTTAAGAAAGTTGATCATGAGATCATTGAAGAATGTTCTTGTTTGATAGCATAATTGAGAGGTACTAAATATTTTATGATAATTTAAGACATGTGAGAAAGTTATAAGATCATCAAGAAATTTTTCAAGGTTAGTTGTTAAGTTTCAAGACCTTGAAAAGCCTAGTCATGACATTGGCCATTACATTAAAATACCTTACGAGAAGGTATGAGCTTGGTTTCCTAGTGATATGGATGCATAGATTCATAAAAAGAGGTTGTTTGAGCATGCATATGAGGCATTGGAGCACTCATGAAAGTCTCAAAGTGAGCCTACAGAGGTAGGACCTATAGAACTAGTATGAAACGAGACCACCTCTAAACCCTACTTGGCCTAATGAAGCATCATGATATATTATCAAGGAATATTAAGGATTTATTAAATTTTTTGAGCATTTTATATATTTTTTTATCATGTAAGTGAGGTGGATAGTGCATGAAAAGAGGCTTGAAGGTCAATTTTAAGGCCTAATGTAGTTTATAGGTCAAGGACTAAGATAGAAAAAAAAGAAATGGTGGCTAAATGAGGTATGAGACTTATATTTAAATATAATAATGAGAATTTGATCATTTTCATTAGTATTATCTATTGTCCTAGGTTTTTTGACCAAGTTTGAGGTCAAAGTTTGCAAGAACAGGCATGAAAATTGGTTTTAAGGTCTCTCGAGTGCACAAAATGAAGGGTTCTAAACTCGATAAGGTTTTTCAAGTGTTCATTGGAATTTTTTACCTATTCATGGGAAAATAATATATTTATTATAAACTTTTAAGGGTACTATCTAATATCTATAAGCATTAATTTTGGAAATGAGGGGAATTCCTTTATGAAAAATTGTTAACACCAAAAATAATGTTAACCCTCTCTAAAATGATAACATCGACCCAATGTGAAATATATCATTTAAAATAAAATAAAAAATGATATAAAATTAATATAAAAACTATTTTATCATCTATATAACTCTCCTAGGAACCTCCAAGGGTGATTGGTTTGTTAGGTGAGTGAGTGGACCTTATAAGAAAGGCCTTGTTTCTTTAACATTTATTGTAGTAGTCATAATTGACCAAGTCAAAGTTGATAAATGGATAAATTTTGAATATTTAAAATTTTATTTTATTTCCATGGTGGTTTTTTATTATTTTTTATCCCTTATTGGTTCTAAATAATTCATACAAGTTGATTAGTCATTTACAAGCCTAATGGTGCAAATAGTGACAAACCTAGGCAGAAGTGAGAAATTGATTAGGGATGTGTTATCATGGATTAGTGATGGATAAAAGTAAATTTATAATTTTTTAAATAAATTTAATACATGTTAATTTTTGACAAATAATTTTGACAACATTTTATATAGCAAAAAATTTCTCTCAAGTTGACTTGTCTAGCTTAGTGAGGTTTGTGTATAATGAGGTCATGAGATTGGTCTGTAAGACCAATATTACCATTAGATCTTATGAAATTTTTGTTTTAGGTTATTTTTATGATGTTTTATGATATTTTTCATGAATTTTATGTCCTTTATTGTGTTATTTTAGGTGTCATAAGTTTAAATTTTCATGACTATATTTTGAGGCTAGTTGGCAATTCTAAGTGGGATACTTACAGAGAAGGGTTTAGTACTTTTACCCTAAGTTACAAAATATAAATCATGTTTTATTAAGAATTAGTTGATTTATATTATATATATCTTATTTTTAAATATTGTGTCTGTGATTTAGTTATTCAAGATAGACTTTTTAGGTATGCGTGGGCCTAATTGTAAACAGTACTAATGGCATACTTCAAGTAGTGATTAGAGATAAAAGTTGTCATGGAAATATAAAAATATTATTAAAGGTATATTTTATTTAAATATTATATTTTCCTTCCATTTGAGAAGTTTGAGAGTGTTTTAAGGAGTTTAAAGGGTAACGTGTGCTAATGAAGACCTAATTAAATTAGGTCTCCTTAAGGCTTATAAGGGATTTTAGTCATATATGATATGACCAAGATATTTAAATTTTTTATTAATGTTTTTGGAATTTTATAAGGCCTATTTTATTTAAAATATAATTTTTAAATTGTGCATGTCTGACCACGAGGTGTATGATCAAGAGACTAGTATAAGAACAAGGCTTAATAGACCTAATTATCTAGTCAGTGAATGTGTGAGTTGAAATAGAAGATATAGCAATTTGAATATATAAAGGAGGAATTTTACATTATAGTCATGGTGAAGATAAATTATCATGAATATAATAGGGGTATTGTATATGAATATCAAGGTTAAATGACATAATCTATCTTGAAGAGACCTAGTTGATCAAAGGAGTTTAGAAGGAAATTTGAGAGGGGTAAGAGTGTGAAGAGTTGAAGAGGTAGTCATCATAATTTGGTTGAGAAAAAATATGTCATAAATGTGATCATGTAAATTATGTGGCTGAGTTGGTGCTAAGTCATATAGGGGTTTAGTGCCTCCTTGTAGGTAGGTGCTTTCTAAAGCCTAATCAAGTGGGTACTTGGCTAGTTGGGGTAGGTGCTCCAAGTGAAGTTGATGATTCACTAAATATGGATGTTTTTATTATATTAATATATTCCATTTACATTTTTTAGTGGGTTTTCTTCCTCTTTAGGATTTCCCACTCAAATAAGTGTTCTATGTGTTATGTTCTTGTCTCATGCTTGTGGTTCTTAATGTGTTTCTATTTTAATATATTATTTTAATAGTTCATGAATGATATAGTAAATTTGTAAAGTTTTTCAATGAATAATTCACCCCCCTCTTATTCATTATGATTTTAATGATTAGTATCATATCTTGGTCCTTTGAGGCAAGTCTAGTAGGTTGAAGGTGATTCTAAGAAGTATAAGAATGTCTTGTGATCAACAGGAAGAAGACAAAATGTATGATGAAGAATTATACTATTATAGTGAAGAAGGAGAAGCTAAATAAGACCTTGAATTTGAGCTCATAATTTCCCTTTATGATTTAAAACATCAAAATAATACTATCAAGGATATCAAGAGTTAGAAGGGGTCAAAACAAAGTTTAAGTAAAAATAAGTTGAGTATGACCATTTGAAGATAGATCTAAATTCCTTGAAGGTTGAGCATGAGCATCTCATAGACAAAATTAGAAAGTTTGAGAGAGAGAGAGAGAGTGAGAATTTATAATAAGTCAAGAGTACCAACATGAAAATACCAATTAGTAAGCCCAATGTAATAAAGGATAAGTCATCATGGAACCATGGTAAGTATAAAAATGTTGTTTGCTACATATATCACAATATAGGACACATTGCAATATTATGCTCTAATAAAGTTAAAAGTCCCAAAAGATTTAAAAAGACATATGAAGCTCCTATAATTCATAATAATAATCAAACATTGATATGGAATCCAAATCAAGTTAGGATATATCATATTGAGCTCAAGAGTCAAGATGAACTATTTGCCAAGGAGGAATAAGAGACCAAAGTGAATTTTGTGCTAGGTCATACATCCTTTCACATTAAATATGAAGGCATGAAATGGTATATATATATAAAGTTGTTCAATCCACATGACATGAGATTGAAATAAGTTCATCTCATTAAATAAGAATTTTATAGGAACAATAAGGTTTGGAGATAACATAACTACCAATATTATTGGCAACGGTGTCTTGAGTTTGGATAATGGAAAGACTAAGACATAAAATGTGTTTTATGTGGAAGGTTTGAAATATAAATTTCTTAGTGTAATTCAAATGTTTAATTGAGTAAACCCACTAACCTTTCATGATAGAGGATATGATATAAGGAGAGCTAGATTAAGAAGTCTAATTGTCAATGCCAAGAGGACTAAAAACAACATATATGTATTAAATGAGATCAAAAATGAGAGATGATTCATGAGAAAAATAGATGAATTTTGGATATGGAAAAAAAAATTTAGGTCACCTAAACTTTGACAACCTGCTCAGTATTAGCACTAAGAAGTCTGTGAAGAACATGCCTAAGATCATCAAACATACAAACATACTTCGTAAATCATGTCAACATGGTAAGCATACTAGAAGAAGGTTAAAGTCTAATAAGTACTATAATACAAGACCTTAGAGTTAATACTCATTGATTTATATTGGCCTGTAATGATTCAAAGCATTTAAGGAGATAGTTACTTCATGTTACTCATTGATGATTACACAATAATGACTTATGTTGCATTCTTGAAATAAAAATCTAAATATCTTAACAAGTTCAAATAATTCAAGACTCTTCTTGAGAATAAGAAGAATAGGAAGATCAAGTTCCTATGATCTGATAGATGGAGAGAGATTTGGCCCAATGAGTTTGATGAATTTTGTGAGGTTCATAAAATAAGGAGATAATTCTCAATAGCTAGGACACCTCAACATAATAGGGTAGTGGAAAAGAAGAAAATGATAGTTTAAGAGATGGATATAATTATGCTAAATGAGTATTTATATAATGGATATTGGAGATATATTTTAATCACTATTTTATACATTTTAAAAATATGACATATAAGGACTAATGGTAACAAGACTCATTATGAACTATGGAAGGGTAGACCTACCAATGTGGAACACTTAGAGTGTTTTAGAGATAATGTTTCATTAAAAAATATGATGAAAACTTGGGAAAGTTTGATTATAGATATAATTAAGGCATATTATTAAGAAACTCATTAATGATATCAACATATATATGTTATAACAAAAGACTACAAAATATAGTGGAAAATATCAATGTGAAGATTGATGAGATAATGAAATCTCACTTATAGTCAAAGAACATTTTAGAGAATCTGGACCTTAAGAATGGAGATGAGACTATAGAGTTTTATTAGTAAGAAGAAGAATTTGAAGAGAGATAGAACTCAAAAGTACCCTCAAGACATATTTAAGGAGATCACCCTCAATCTCAAATCATTGGTAATAAGAATATAAGTATGGAAACAAGGAGAAGACTGGTAAGTAATCTAAATCAAGATAATGTTCCTCTATTATCCAATATTTAACCTAAGAGTATTATATAATAGACTAAATAAAATTTTTATATAGGTGTTATGAATGATGAGTTAGACCAAATAGAGAAGAATGAGACTTGGGAACTAGTTTTTAGGCCTCAAGATAATAATGTCATTAACACAAAATGGGTGTTTAGAAACAACTGTATTAGAGATGGCTAAGTCACTAAGAGTAGGGATAGATTGGTATGAAAGGGATATGCACAATTTTAATGGGTATACTTTAAGGATACCTTTATACTAGTAACATTATTTGAGGCCATTAGATTATTTCTAGCATATGCAGGATTCAAGGTATACTAGATGGATGCCAAATCTACATTTTTGAATGGAAATTTGGAAGACGAAGTGTACATTGAGAAAACTAAATGGTTATAACTATCATATGAAAAATACTATGTTTTTAGACTAAAAAAGGCTCTATATTGTCTAAAACAAGCTCCTAGGGCTGTGTATGCTAGGTTGGACAAGTATCTGTTAGATCAAGGATTCAAAAGAGGAGTTATAGATAGTAATATATACATCAAGACATAAGATGACCATCAAATGATAGTAGTTTTCTATGTGGATGACATCATCTTTGGTTATAATAATGATAAAATGACCAATGCCTTTGTAGAGGTGATGAGGAAAGAGTTTGAGATGTCCATGCTAGGAGAACTATCATTCTTTCTTTGGTTACAAATCCCTCAGTCTAAAAAAAGTATATTCAATTCACAAGCCAAGTACATAAGAGAGATGTTAAAGAAGTTTGAGATGGAATATGACAAATTAGTTAGTACACTAATGATCACATGGTAAGTTGAGCAAGGAGGATGATTATTTAAAGGTAAATCAAATGTCATATAGGCTAATGATTGGAAGTTTGTTGTACACCACTACCTCTAGACCTGACATCATGCAAGTAGTAGGTCTTATGGGAAGGTTTCAATAAAATCCAAAAGAGAATCATCTGTAAGTAGTTAAATGGATACTGATGTATCTCAACGAGACTATGGAGTATGTATTTTGGTATCTAAGAAGCAAGGTGTTCAATTTGATATCCTACATAGATGTGAAGTATAGATGATAGGAATAGTACTAGTAGAGGATCCTTCTTCCTAGGTGGGTGCCTAGTTTCATGGATAAGAACGAATAAAAAATTAGTGGAATTTTATACTTATGAGGATGAATTCATTGTAGTAGCTTCATTTTGTACTCAAGTCCTATAAATGAGACATACCCTACAAGACTATAAGGTGGAGTATGATGGTCCTAGCACTATTTGATATGATAATACAAATGTTATAATAATCTCAAAGAACCCTATCATGCACTCAATTCCCAAGAAAATTCCCATCAAGTATAATTTTCTAGGAGAGTAGGTAAGTGAAAAAATTGTAAAAATTGAATATGTTTCTACATAGGATCATATTGTAGACATCTTGATGAAACCACTTCCAAAGAAAACTTTTGAACACCTAAGACAAGAATTGGGTGTAATTCCTACTCCTAAAAATAATTTCAAAATTCAATTACTTTGGGGGAGATAATCATGCTCGTTAGCTCCAAGAATATGTGAGTTATTTTAGGAAGGTGTGCATGGAGATAGGGGAAATGTTTGTATTATGTCTCATAAACTCATAAGTCCTATGTGTTGAGTTTTTTGGTTGAAAGGAGTTGAAAACATCACTTTATCATTTATTTCAAAGTGGGAGAGATACCATAATTAGGAGATAAGAATGATTATTCTATAGTATTTTTTTATATCAATGACAAAGGGGGAGATTTTTTAGCATTGTTCCTATTGTTGAAGTTTGCAATTAATGTTATTATTGATGTCAAAGGTTCTTAAGAAAGGTGTTCATGAGGTTATTAAAGAATGTTCTTGTTTGATATAATCATTGAGAGGTATTAAACTATATTAGGATCATGTAATACATGTGAGAAAGGTATAATATCATCAAGAAGTGTTTCAAGGTCAGTTATCAAGTTTCAAGAGCTTAAGAAGCCTAGTCATGACACTAGTCATTACATGAAGAGACCTTGTGAGAAGGTATGAATATTGTTGCATAGTGAGATGGATACACATAGAAATGATATGTTGTATGAGGTTATTTTATCATGAATATGAGGAATTATATCACTCGTGAGAGTCTCAGAGTGAGCATACACCTATAAACCTAGTATGCAACTAGACCACCTCTAGACCCTACTTAGCCTAATGAGGCATCATGATCTATGTCAAGGAATATGAAGGATGTTTGACATTTTTTTAGCATTTCATATGTTGTGTGATCATGTAAATGAGGTAGAGAGTACATGAAAATATTCTTAAAGGTCAGTTTCAAGGCCTAATGTAGTTTGTAAGTCAAGGACTAAGCAAGCAAAGAAATAATTGGTGGCCAAATGAGGTATGCTATTCAGATTTCAAGATAATAATGAACATGTGAGAATTTTAAATGGAATTATATATTTTTATATATGTGTTAACCAAGTTTGAGGTCAAAATTTTCATTAAAAGGCATGGAAAGTAGTTTTGAGGTCTCTCAAGTAAACAAAATGAAGGGTTCTCAACCCAAGAAGGTATTTTAAGTTTTCATTGGCATGTGTAACACCTGAATGGGAAATTTATATGTTGAGGATAGATGGGTAAGGTTTCATATATAACATGTATATAGGCATTAGTTTTTGAAATTAGGGGTAGTACTCTATGGACAATCATTAACACTAGAAATAATATTAACCCTCTCTAAAACCCTAACACAACCCAAGGTGAAATATATTGTTAAAATAGCCTATAATTATCTAAAATTAATATAATATATATTTAATAATGTATAAAACTCTCCCATGCACCTAAAATTTTTATTGGTTTATTAGGTGAGTGAGTGGACCTTGTAAGAAAGGCCTTATTTCTTAGAGATTTGTTGTATCAGATTTGACCAAGTAAAAGTTGATAAATGGATGAATGTTAAATATTTATACTTTTATTTTATGACCATATTGGTTTATGATGAGTTTATACCCCTTAAGGGTACTAAACCAGTCATACAAGTTGACTAGTCGTTAATAGGCCTAATGGTACAAACTGTGAGAAACCCAAGTAAAAGTGAGAAGTTGATTAGGGATGTGTTATCATGGATTTGGAATGAATCCAATTAAATGGATAAGTTTTTCAATACTTTTAATACATGTTCATGTTGGATATAATATTTTTATGTCATTGTATATAGCAAAAAGTTATTATCAAGTTGACTTTTCTAGCTCAATGAGGTCTATGTACAATGACATCATGAGATTGGTCTGCAAGACCAATATTTACATTAAATATTATGATATTTTGTTGTGTGTTTTTATTAGGATGTTTTAGGTTATTTTAATTAATTTTAATTCTTTTATTATGTTATTTTAAGTGTCATAATTTCAAATGTTCATGACTATGTTTTGAGGCTAGTTGTCAATTATGAGTGGGCTACTTCCAAAGAAGGGATTGAGTAATTTTACCATATGTTTTGAAGTATAAATAATGTGGTGATTAACCTAAGGTAATTTATATTTTTTATATGTCTTTTATTACCATGGATATTTGTAAAAATTGTTTTTATGCTTCAGTTATGCAAGACAGACTTTTTTGATATGCATAGGCCTAATTGTAAACAATACTAATGGCATGATTCAAGTAGTGATTGGAGATAAAATGTGTCATGGAAATAATATGATATTATTAAGGGTTTATTTTAGGAAAATATTTATTTTACTTCTATGTGATAACTTTTATAGTGTTCCAAGGACTTAAATGGGTAACATGTGTTAATGAAGGCCAAATTGAATTAGGTCTCCTTAAGGCCTAAAAGGGTTTTGGTCCTATATGATTTGAGAAAACTATTGAAACGTTTTATTCATGTTTTTTTAATGTCATAAGTAATATTTTATTGAAAATATAAGTGGTCAAGTGTTTATGGCCAACATAGAGGTGTATGAACAAGAACCTAGTATAAGATCAAGGCCTAATTGACTAGTTAGTGAATGTGAGAGTTGAAGTGGAAGAGATATCACTTTTAAGAGATAAAGGACGTATTTTATAAAATCATCATGGTACATATAAATTACCATGAATATCTAATATGGGTACTATACATGAATATCAAGGTCAAATTACCTAATCTATCTTAAAGAGACCTAGTTGAGCGAAGGCGCTTGGAAGGTAGTTTGAGAAGGCTAAGAGTGTGAGGAGATGAAAATGTGGTCATAATTATTTATTTGAGAAATAATATTTCATAAATTTTATCAAGGTAATTAGGTTTCTAATTTTATTCTAAGTCATCTATGGGGTTGGTAGCTCCATGCAAGTAGGTGCCTCATAAACCCTAGTCAAGTGGGTTATTGGATAGTTGGGGTTGGTGCTCTAAGTGAAGTTGATGCTTCAGTAAATATTGATGTTTGTCTTAGAGGATTGTATTCAATTTATAGATATAAATGGTTTTTATTCCCCTTTAGGGTTTCCCACTCAAATAAGTGGTTTATGTGTTATTCTCTTATCTCATGCTCATGGCTCTTAATGTGTTGCTAGTTCACTATATTATTTTGATAGTTAATGAATGAATAAGTAAAGTTGTACAAGTTTTTCAATGATTGATTCAGCCCCTTATTAATCATTATGCTTCCAACATTTTTATGTTTCTTTTTTTATATGTGTGCACATGCGTTCATGCATGTGTGTGTGCGTGTATGTGTGTGAGTGTGTGTGACTTAAATTTTAAATAATTGAACATGTAAATCATAGTTTGTTGAATGGGTTAGGTATAGAGGGTAAATTTAGTCAAATATTGCAAATAAATATATTAGACTAATTTACCTAAGATGTATGCACAATGAGAAATTTAACTTATCTAGAGTGAAACAAGTGTTTTAGAATGTCAAGAAGGATAGAAAAGGCTTGGATATCAGTTAGGATTCATTCCTTCTATAAATGGGGTTGAAAATTACCTTCAAATAGTAGTATAATTATTAGGATAGTATCACATTATGCTAGTGTCCTTTGGAAAAACTACTTGAGACTTGTAGGGATGTTGTGAGAGGGTTTTAGAGACATGTAGGCACATTTTTACATTATTATCATTTGTCTATGTCATTTTTCTATATCTTTTCCAAAACCTAATGAAAACCTCTACACATGAAATAACAACAATATCAAAATGTAAAAATAAGAGAAAAATAGGGTTATGGGATGTTATGATCACTTGATGTACAACCCCTGATATCTTAATAACTTCTTACAATAATAAAAATTATAAGGGTCTTATATCACATGTAGTTCTGCCTTAGGGAACATGCATAATCAACATGCAAGGTATGCTAGAATGACTTTCACTTAGGCCCTTCTTTGATCAAGCATGTAAGTCTATGTGTGTTTCTAAGTAATATATAGTGTGTTGAGCTATACTATTGACTGATTTTATGTAATTATGTTCCAAAATAGTAAGACCTAGATGTAAAATGCCTTATGAGGTTCTTTGTATAAAAGGAAATTTGATTTGAATATAAGACCCTTATTTATATGATGACAAGACACAAAATAAAGATAAAATAATAAGATAAATATCAAGGAAGGTTTAGGTCCCAAAACACACTAAAAAAGTGACCATTAGACACTAACATTGAAATAGACACAGGTGCACTATGCTAGTGTCCAAGATTGCACTAGTGTCTTGGGAACACAAATCTAGGTGAAGACTATGAAAATAGGCTAGGTGCCCCTATGACTAGGATGCGATGACATAAGACCACTAAGGGTGTATAAAATAGGGAAATAAGTCACAATATAGATCAAATACCTGAAATAACCATGCAAATGAGACTCACATTCATCAATAAGACCTTCTCATGAATTATCAACAAAATACATAATACTTATCATTACTTGACCAAAGTAGGGTGTGTACATTTGCCCCCCTTTTATTATAATAATGAAATGAAATGGAAGTGATAGAGTAAAAGGAAAAATTAAATGCATACCTATACTTACCTTTGTGATCAATCTATGTGGAGGATAAATTTGATCTAGGCTAGCCCACTTCTTGGCCAGAGAAGTGGATTGGAGATGGAATATTGTCTGTGAAGAGTAAATCCTTAATTTGGATGCCCTTATACTTAATCTAAATGATGAATTAAATTATGAAGAAAAACACCCTTTTTGTTTCCCACCCTAATATGTGAATTGATTTATGAGAGGTATATGAAAGTATGGATAAACAAGCCCTATTACCCCTACTCTAGCATGTGAGCTAAATATAAGAAGTGATGTGGAAATGTGAAGAAAAAATCCCTAATTTCCCCATTTTTGTATGTGAACTTATTATAATAATTAATTTTTTCAAAGCTTGAGACTATTGATCAGCCTTTGTAATCTAGGTTTGGTGATAATCTATAGATCAACTATTGTAGTTAGAGATATGACCCCAACCTGGTGAAATCCTAGGGACAACCTAGTGAAAATAAATGTAATATGATAATATGCATGTAGATAATGGTATAATGTGTCATTCCATATATATAACCTAGTGGAATCTTGTGAGATTAAGGACTCGTGCTCTCCATCATGACCCCAAACCTTATATATAAGTAATGTAACTATGTGACCTATGCATAAACCTATATCTTTATAGGCATGGTGTAACATGTACATGCACCCATAGTCATAATATAAGTCTATAACTATTTTGAAACACTATGTAAAATATGATAATGTGAACCAATATTTGACAAGATCATGGAACCCTATAAATCTGAGTCAACCTCCATGTCATAACATTTGATAAAATTTATGTATCTAAATATCTAAGTCAATATGAAATAATATGAGTCAATTTGAACCAATCTAAGTCAATATGAGCTAATCTGAGTTAATATTTGTGTTGGAACCAATCTTTGTATCTGAATCAATCTATGTATATGAATTAATCTTTGTAATTGAATCAGTCTATGTATCTGAATCATTATATATCTAGTTATCTAAATCACTATATATCTAGGTTTTTAAATAATTTTATATTTAGGTATGTTAATCACTATATATTTGGGTATCTGAATCATGAAATATGGGTGTCTAAAATGGTATGAATAGTGTATGTATTCCCCCTTTTGGTGAGATATCTAAGACTATGGTAAGGGTGTTAACCCAAAAGTGATGCCAATAATAATGTTAGTGATAATTAAAATTTATAATACGAGCATAAGATTGATTATTTTATATGTTTGTAACATAATTATTTTTGGAAAATGAGGCCAATATAAGATTGTGGTTTATAGTGATTTTGTTAAGGAAGCATAGGTTTTATCACTTTGTGGAGTCAATTTTATTATAATAATAGTGTAACTAGAATGGTTTGGGGGATATCATGATCAATTTACATGCATAAGAAATAGATCAAAAATCAAATCTATGATTCTTGAGATATCACATTTGGAAGAATATGGTATTAGTTGGTGAAATTTATGCACAAGGTCAACATTAGGTAGGTGTCATTTTTAAATCATGGGTTAAATACATTGGTTTGTTAGTTTGATAATCATTTTAATAAATTAACTTAAGATAAAAAAATCTTTGAACTTAAAAACATGTTGAGGAGATGAAGAAAATGTGACCACTATGAGGAGGTGGAGGTACTCATCTAGGATACAAAAGAGGTAACCCTAGTAAGGAACCTATACTTTTCCTTGTTTTTTACATATTTATTACTCTTTTCATTCTTTTTAATGAAAATTTGGTATTTTAGGTCCTTTTTTAAGAGGACCATGCTAGAGTCTCAAGGACTATGTTAGTGTCCTAGGCTATGACACTACCATCCTAGGTACAACACTACTCTTGTAGGTGTAGCACTAATGTCCACCAAAGCCAATTTTTCTAGTTTTTCTTTTATTTTTTGTTTAAATATTCCTATTTCATTTTTATTTATAATTTAGAGATGTTAATTCCATATTTGAATATGTTTTGTAGTGAATGAACATATGATAGAGTTCTAGAGTGGCTAAATGATGGAGTGCTTATGTGGACTACCACTAACAAATGATGAAAGGGAAGTGATTGATAATGTTATTTTGGGTCTATAATCACATGATATGATGCCCTTGGACTCCCATATGATGATGAAATTGAGTGATAGGTAGAATTTTAAGACTTGTACATTTTATTTTCCCACTAGGGAGGTCATTATGACATTGGAGGATGTCTATAGGATATTGAGATTGTCCATTACTGGTTGATAGACAATGTTACAAGAGGCTACTAGAAATAGAGATATAGATTAGTCCATATGGTACTTATCAAATATGCCCATGGGGATCCATTAGACAAGGGTTTTTAGTGATTTGTCTTTGTCTTTAATTATTGTGGTTATGGTTTATAGTTGTGGAAGTTTTTGATGGTGCTATTGGCTTCCTTCATTGTTGTGGATGTGAGTGGGGTATCTATCTAATACAAGATGCATGGTATATTTTAGGATATAAAGGAGCATAATACCATGTAATCATGGGGTCTTACTATTATATCCCACTTGTATTGGTATTTTTACCATTTTTCTTAGGATTTATCTATTAGCAATATTGGGTCTTCAAATTTATTAGATTTGTTAGCTTATGATCATATTATAATAACTAGACTAGATGGGTTTCTATATATGGATTGGTAACAACCATAGATGTTTTTAGAGAGATGAATTGGTATGGATCACATGTAATGAAGTATAAAAATTCACTATTAATGGGTGTTTAATTAGTTGATAACTAGAAACATTATTTGGAGACCCTATAGGGTCTTTTAGGGGTGGCCTAAGGATGGTGTTTAACTGCGATAGGTTCGAGTGAGCTATTGGTTACATGACCATTGGTTCAATGTGTTTGAGACAGTTTTAGTATGGTATTTTGACATGATAGTTTTTTTTTATTTAATATATGACACCTGTACCATGGGTATGGTTGAGGAGTTCATAGTTGCTAGTAAGGGTGGTTAGTATGATGAGACCCATATCTATTGATTTGGTTCTAATTATGATGATAGAGTGAGATCCAGTGATGGATATAGCTAATGTAGATGATGTATAATTAACTGATGCCTACATAGTGTGGTAAAGGAAACATATATATTTAGCACTTTTTTAAGAGATGGGGCTATCATGTATGATGTATTAGATTAGATCTAATTAGGGTAGTTAAAGGTACATTGTCATTTTGGATTTGTATGTCTTATTTAGTTTAGTGTTTGACATATCAATTAAATATTTGAAGCATTGTGTTGGTATTTTTAGGTTTAAGGGAAGATGAGTACTAGGAGACCATTATTAAGGTTGGATTATGAGATCTAACAAAAAACATCCTTGATGATATTATAGAAGATGGGCTAGTGTATAAGTCCATATGAGTTGTAGGCAGTCATGTGCACCTATTTTATTGAGTTGCCATTGACACTATGGCTTAAAGATGATCAATTACTGATAGAGATGAGGCACATGCTAAGATTTAGGGATGAGCTATGTCCCCACCTAATATTTTTAGTGTGTAGGTGGTAGGATCATAGACGACTACATTCATCTATAATGACAACATGAAAAGATAATGGTCAAGGTGATAATCCTATGGGATAAATATGGGAGATGATATCTAGAGGGTATGTGAGGGAATATAGTTCTAGTGTTGATATCTAAGAGTGAGAGTGAAGAGGGTGGTCTTGGTGACAAAATTTTGATTATTGTGTGATTATTTATTATTATATTAAAACTTTTTTTGAGTTATATATGTGTGTGTGTGTTTATATATTTATGTATGTATGTGTGTGTGTATATAAGTATATGTATATATATGAATATATATACATAGACACATAAGTACATATACATACATAAACACACACACACACAAATATATATATATATATATATACATATATATAAACACACACACACACACACATAAAAACAAAAACAAAATAAAACAAACAAACACATACACACATTGTATGTATTTGTATATATGGGCCTTTTGGTATATGGGCATTGTGTTATCTAGAATCTTGATTTGTTGAATTATTTATTGGACTAAGTGTTTGATTATATTAATTGCATATTTTTTGATATATACATGTATTTATTTAGTTAGGGAATCATTGACATTTTATCCCCATAAGCCAAATGTCACCCCCTACCATAAAAAAATTGCATGAACACCCTTGTGAGCTTACCTAAAGAACATCAACTGGTCATAGTCTCATGAATGCCTATTACAAACCTTTGAACCTTGTTAATAGTGTCATAATGTGCCATATAATATATTGTAATATAATTATTTCATGACTTCCTTATGCCTCTTTGATGATGTACTAGTAGTCATAGTGATCATGGAGTGAGTAAGAAAGTTGTCCTAGTCTTTGTCAGGCCTAGAAGAGTGGTAGTAAGCATGATTGGAATTCTTATGGATCCATATCATAAGTTTGACATCATTTAAATATGACAATGAGAATTAATATCAAAATTAAGGATGTCTAAACTCATACGCACTAGGTCATAAGGTCATAACTAGGCATTTTATGTCATAAAAGGTCATTTTAAAACCCATAACCACCTCTCCACTAGCCACATGGCCCCCACACATGGAAAAAAGTGTATTTTCAAATCCCATTATCATATCATCAGTTTTAAAGTTAATTTTACTTTTTTTTCCCTCTCTTTACCCTCAAATTTTAGTTCAAGGTTAAAACATCAAGAACATTATGGAAAAATGGTGTTTTCAAGTGTTTTTTGTAGGTTGTATGGACTTGTATGGCCATAAATGTCTAGGAGAGGTTTATTGTTTACTATATGTCCATATAGGATTTTACTATGGATGTCTAGGAGAGGTTTCATGTTTAAATGATTCAAGATAGGCTCGAAACTAGCTTTCTCTCTCCACCTAGTTCCTTGGTAGACTAGACATCTCTTCAGGTTTGTGGATAGTACGAGCATGAGAGATAAGATCAAGAGCTAGTATCTTGGGAATAAAAAGGGGGCCCCTTAACCTTATTATCCATGACATTTTTAATAGGTTCATATCTTTATCTTCATGAAAAATCACTAATAATCTAAGCACTCATGTGAAATCCTTCATCTATGTAAGGTTGAGAAAGTATAATGGTTTTGGTATATCTTTGAAGAGTTTATGAAAAAAATGGTTTATGTGTGTTCCTAAGGTCCTAATAGACCATATACACCACCATCAACCTATTTTTCACATGTGATGAGTGTGAATGAAAGAAAACTCCATGTTTCTTCATATTGCATAATGCAAACAAGTTTTACCTATATTATAGAGGTATGAGATGACCAAGAAAAGAGTAACATGATATACCATCTAATGGAGAATAGTGAAGAAACTTCCAAGAATAACCTAACATCTCAAATTCATTATATCATCTAGATTTAATCACTTTACCAACACAATTTTATGAGAGTAATAATGAGAGTACAAACATATGCAAGGTGATGGTGGGAATAATGATTGGTAAGAGGCAAAAAGTCAAGTCAAGGAGGCTCATCCATCCAATTTTAAAAATCAATCTAGTCACCTTAATAATCCACACAAGGTAGTGAATATAATTAAGGATAAATTTGAGATGGATATAAATGAGACTAAGGTAATTAAGAGATCACTACCTATAATACTATCGTGTAGCAGGTGTTTGAGAAGTAGGGTCTTATACTATGACACCAAAATTAGGTCTCAATAACACTTGACCTAGGTTCAATATGGTAAATCATCTAAAGTTCAGTTATCATCAATCCTAATTCACTCAAATAGGTATTTGGTGGACTAATTGATGGAAAGGGTTGAAACTTAGTCTAGATGACCACCTACAATAGTCATGATTGTTGTCTCAAGATGTAAGGTGCTGGGGTTGTTTAAGAAGTCCATCTAGATGAGATATAAGATCACTAATTGAGTATAATCCACTATGCCAATATGCCAAGGAAACATAAGAAAACCCTAACCATGTAAAACAAGTTTGAAGACCAAAAAGTATTCAATGTTTCCTTAGTTAGTAGAAACTAAGGTAAGTTTAAGGAGTTTAAGGTAATGTGTTTTCTTTCTCTCAATTAACCTCATTCCTAGAGTGGTGCCTCTCCAAGTTAAATGCGAGTTATAAAATACTAATGATATTCCTAAGGCAACTATTGTATCTTGACATCATTCACATGCCTTTCCTCTATCTATATAGAAGTCTAGCTATCACTTAAAATCAACTGGTAAGATGAGGTAGAAAGTTACAAGGAACAAGATTTGGAGAGAATTATGTGTGTTTGAGACAAGAGTGAAATTTAAGGGAATGATAGTGAAGAGTTTCAAGGTTAAAAATGACTAAATAGAATTAATAAATTATGATCATTTAAGGGATAAATATCCATTATATCAATCTCCCAAGGTAAAAAAACCCAGTCAAGAACATCAGGGGAGAAGGTAGAAGTGTGTGTGTAAGTTTGAAGATACATTGTGTTATAATTTAATCTTGGGAAGATGTAGAGTTTAAGGTGAGAGCAAGTAGAAGGATATTTCCCTTGGAAGGTTCAAGTCAACTAATTAACATGCAACAAGCCCAAATCTGTACACTCATAGACCATGTTGAGAGCCTATAAATCTAAGTCATCTTGGTTAAAGGAGGATAGTCCCATCATATGAGGGTCGAGTAATAATTAGGGACTATAATTCATTGTAATTTAAGGAACATTAATAACTTTGGAGGGCTCAATTCACCCAAAGAATATCTCACCACTAAATTGAGTATTCTTAATTAAGAAGGCCTAAAACTAAACCTACATAGGCATGTGTTTGAAAGGACCTCTTTCAACATTGGTAACTAATGAAAGGAGAATAAGTGGGAAAATGGTGGAATGCATATAAAATTAATGATTCAAAATATATTAATAATATGTATCAATGCTCTAAGGAGCTTATTTAAATCCCCTGTTCAACCATAAGAGTAATGTATGAATGGAATATGCAATAAATGTTGAGACATGTAACTAATGGTGGAGTGAAGGAGGATCAATTATGACCCCTTATCCAATTTTCCATGCCACTTTCTCCTATTTCACTCTCCCATCCTTATATATATTTAGGTCTTAAGGCCTTTCTTTGTATTTATCTTTTGGATATGAGGAAACTCTACCTATGTTGTATTTGATGAACCTATTACAATGAGAAGTAAACTATTGCATCTCTTTCATGAAAATATATAAGTGTATTTGTGATTGTTTATACTTTAAAATGTGATCTATTTCACTCCCTTGTAGGTCGTTGATCACCTATATGTTAATAAGGTGTCTTATGAAGGTTATGTGGTGTGTAGAAGTATTGGTGATGGAGTTTTAAGTGTGATATGACTGGTAAAAGTCTCATAGCAGACCTTCTTATCATAACCTTTACACTCTAGTTACCTAATACAACATTCACATGAATTAATATTATTAGTAACCCAAATTTCACCCTAATGAATTAGATTTATTATATTTCCTTCAAACTTAAACTAACATTATAATGGTCTATAGGTGTGGGTTACCTGTACTTAGATCAAACCTCTAAATTATGTGTCTATCTCCTCTGATATATCACTTATGCTCAACTTACTAAAAACTACTTTTTGATTTGGGATGAAAATAATTATATTAATAAAAAGGTAAATCCTATTCTAATGATGGTGATATACCTATATTTCTGGTTCATCCATTTAATTTGCACTCACACAACACTAATGGACAAGAAATGGACTCAGAGACTATCTTTAGGGCTTCTTTTGTAGTATTTTTTCACATGGAGGTTTTGATGTATGAATATGGATTGGAGGTAAAGAGGAGGAGATATAATTTGAGACACTATTCAACCTTATTACACTACAAATATGATCACCAACCTTTGACACTTCATATAACCTACAAAAGATAATTCATCAATAGATAGGTATGGTAAGGATATGCTAAGGGAAGATTCACCCATTTTTACACATCTAAACAAGCATATACACACTATATGTAAATCATAAATATTTTAAAATATTCCATTTTATTGATTCAATAGGTTACAAAGATCAATCTTGGTAGAGTTTCATCATGCCCCACAGAGAGATCTTGAAAAAAGGCCTAAAATCATGATAATATAGAACATGAGAAGAGAAGAAGCAAAGAGAGTGGTG
This sequence comes from Torreya grandis, assembly GCA_037957365.1. Taxonomy (NCBI): domain Eukaryota; kingdom Viridiplantae; phylum Streptophyta; class Pinopsida; order Cupressales; family Taxaceae; genus Torreya; species Torreya grandis. The sequence goes on from JARHVA010001469.1 coordinate 1,337,494, forward strand.
TAGAGGAGAGAATAAAGAGATATATATAAATCAAATACAAATATAATTTATTTACAAATAGTTATTAATTGTCCTTAATACATCTCTCCATGTCTATTGTTTTGCATGTTCCTTACATGAGCTCTTTGGCATTGAAAAAATGTAGTGGGACATATTTGACTTTTTTAAACTCATTTTATAGATTTCTATGCCATATCTTGTAAAATTAATATTAATAACATGATATCAAGTTAAGTTAATGGCCACTTCCTACATTAATGCTATGGAATATGCATTGATGCCACTTTAGATCACTTAACTCATGGTAAGGACTAGTTATGTGTTGATTGACAACTCAAGGACCAATTGTTCATGAAAATGGAATTTGAATACTATTTAGATCATTTTTTTCCACATAAGACCAGTTATTAAGTGTTATTACTCCACATGAACTAATTTTATATCCCTTTTATGCCATTTTCATCTTTAATTGAATAACCAAATATCTCTAATAGGCCAATTAGGCCTACTAGCCTAACTTCTTGTACTTTATGGCTATAAAATATAGAATTAAACCATTGAATCCTAAATAATATTTATTTTTATAAATTAATCAATGCCTCAAATCATGAAATAGGTCCTTTGGATGAAGAAACACCTATAACTTAGTCAAATTAGTTGACTAGGTCAATTTGTCTAAATTTTTTATAGACTGGATATTTTAAATGAAATCATAAAGGAATTTACAAACATATTTTTTATCATATAATGATTTTATGAGTAATAAAAAGTGTCAAACCTCACTCTCCATTGATTGGAATCTATTAAACTACCTTGTACCTCTATTTGTTGAACTTTTTCTTCTAAAACCCTTGTTTTGGCCATGTCCATATAGTTTCATAAATAAAATTACCATTTATTGGATATTATATAATTTTAATTCATGTTTCAAGATTTTAATAAATGATTAATGGGGTTTTGAGTTCAAGAATCCTCACTTTTTTAAAAACTAGTCTATAGGAGGGTTTGGGAGGGTTTTAGAGGTGAACCTTCTTAATGATGGTTCATAAAGTAATAAAATAAGAAATATAAATTAATAAAATTTATATTTATTCCATATACCCCTAAAAATTTCCTAATAATCTTTGGTTCCCATTTTAAAGGTGTGTGAAGATACATATGTAATGAAGTTTCCTTGTAGGGTTCCGAATGCATTCTGGATATGATTGTACTCTTAGTAATAGTTAATAAAAATTATATCCTAAAAAAACATAAATAATTAATTTATTACAATTAAATATTTTTCATTAAATCATGCTAACATCATTTGGTCAAACTCCTCATGTGGTGAAAGATATGAGCATCCAAATAAGCATGATGAATGAGTGTCTTGACTACAGTAGTTCAAATTTCCTCTTAAGGAGAAAATTGAAATTTTAATTATCGTTATATACTTTTAATATCTACTTTATGACCTATAAAATATCATTACACCTTCTCATGGTGTCATCTTTCTTGATAGGGTCTAAAAGTGACTCAGGGTGATATTTGTCTTTTAGGCCTAAAACTAGTTTCTAGGCCTAATTTGCCTAATCTGAGTATTGGAGGTATACATGACCTATATGTGAGTTGTTATAAATAACAAATTATCTTTCATTATTTTCCATCCCATATTACTTCCTTTTCCTTCTCAAGTTTCATTTGGTCTCCATGGTCTCTTAAGACAACCTATAGGAATGACTGTATGTTTGTGTAAAATAGATGTCAATAAGTCCTTCCTCATTAATGAATAGAGTTAAATAAGTTTTAAAATTCTAAAACATGTTATTATATTTATCATAATTATTTATTCAATTCCTCAAATTCATCTTATGCTCTATATGTCTTGATCTCACTACCCTATGGTTTCAAACAGTCATAGCTTGTCAAACTTTGATGGCATAATGATTGAGTTTGATTATACCTCATATATATTGAGATTATAAAAATAATATAAAATTAACAATACCTTTGAAAATTCTCTTAAAATTTCATACATATTTAATAAATCTCAAAACAAGTAAAAGATCATATGACTATGTACATGCCTATTTTGGATCTTTCTTATTTAGTTATCCCTCAAGGGAATTTTAACTTGTAAGATTGAATGTGATAAATCTCCAAAGACAAATGAGGACTAAAAATCAACCATTTATTCCTTTAAAACTATATAATGGGGTTCAAACCCTCTATTTCTCTTCAAAATGTTCTAAATGTGCATCTAGTCTCCTCTATGACTGCTTAACTGATTGTGGTTTATCTATGATAGAAAAATGAAAAATTATACCTCTCATATGACATTTAGAATTAATTATGAAGATTTAAATTTTAATTTATATATTTTTTACCAAACTTTATAGTTGAAATCCACCTATAGAGGTTCTAAAAACCTCAAATCTCTCAAAATTGCCTATTAGGCATTGACTGTGTTTGCACTTTCCATTAGATATCAATAGGTTAAAACATTGGATAATAATTTAATGATTAAAAAAATGTATGGATGTTTTAGATATTTTATAACCTTGTGTAAATCATCCACAAATTAACTCTACTCTCTTCTTTAGCCAACAATCATCTTTCTCTTTCTTTGTAAATGAGAGATCCTTAAGGATAACAGACTATGTAGCACATGCTTTGACTATGTTTTTGAATTAGGGTTATTTCACATTCTAATATTAATCCAATATTACTTTAAAAAAAATTATAGTTTTTCAAAATCCCTTGTATCTCCATGCCAACACTCCAACATGTTGACCTCCCTCATTATACACAATATTGCCCTTAGAACCTATAGGGTGTCTTGAGAAATAGTGACTATTATATATTTTAAGGTTTGTCACATCACCTAATTTAAATAAATTGAAATTTACTATGAGAATTTATATATTTCAAACACTCCATGATTCATAATCTCAAATCAACCTTTTGCCTTAGTCAAAACTAAGTTTTTTGCTCTTTAGTTATAAAAATTCACTAAGATGGTTGTAAATATATATTTGATTGTCTCATTTAATCTATGATATTATAATCACATCCTTGATTTGGATTGAATATTTAATGGCTCATATCCATTGGATACACAAATGCTATCTCCTCTTTATGTTCAAATCTTGGAGAGATAGCTTTATTACATCTTGATATGACTATAGTTGATGGTTCATTAGACCTTGTATAGACTATGGCAAGGAAAAAATAATTGTGTATCATGATTAAGGTTTGGATATGTTTCATGGTTTCCATTGGAAACTTTAATCTCACTTCATTCATCATACAATATTTTATATCTCTCACTTGTCTTGATTTTCATGAAACATCTCAAGATTACCTTTAAGTATCTTCATGCCCTCAGTTGTAGGTGAAGATTTGGGGTTAACCTTAACTATATATCTTACTTGGTAACATTATTCATTGTCTTGATCCATCTCAAACTCCATAATTATTATGAATCCTCCATGTGACATGAGACTCTTCCATCGACTATGTTTCAATAATATTTGCAACTTGGAGATAGGTTTGTCCTTTTCAGAAGGTTGTAGGTGATGTTGACTATTATGAATGACTATGTAACTTTTTAAATTTGAGCCTAATCTTGATATATTCTCATGTAAATGTATCTTAATATGAGTTTGGTTCTTATTTATTTCAACCTTTAATCTAGGCCTTACATACAACATTTTACAATACTACGTTCGTCATAGTCAGTACTCCACCTTTAAGCATACAAACCTTTATTCATCATAATATTGACTTTTTTTGACCCTTTTTTAACTTTTTATGTATTGTATGTAGGTTTTAAGTCTTGAAACAACCTAAATATACCACTTGCAACCTTTATTTTTTCTTTTAGGTTCTTCAATAGTTCAACTCTCAGTTTAAATAGTCCATGAACCTCTCCTTATTTGTATAATTGATCTCATATCTTTATTTAGATTGGTTTTATGTATATATTTTTTATTTCCTAAAAAAATTGAGGTGAATATAAAAATTTATAAATTCACAAATATTTTTGATGAAATTCTCTCATTCCTTGAAGGCAACCAAGAGAGATAGTCTAAAAAAAGACCTTTAAGGAGATGTCTATATACACATAATATTTTCAAAGTTTATCACATACTGATGATTAATATCTTGTATGAACCTATCGAGTATCAATTTATATGAGTGCATTCCCTAAGGGGTGCATTAGGAAAGGGGTGTTAAGACAATTAGTTTTTCACATGATTGTTTTCACATATTTCCACTTATTACCAATCCAACCAGCTCCTAAAAAACATTACCCTAAGATATTACTCATCTTTTTCACACTCCTATAGTATTTTAACACATTTTCTACCCATTATCCTACCCTAAAGCCCCTTTTGATAGTTTACAGTACTATATCGACTAGGGTCTAGGTCAATTCTTGGCTGACCTAGCCCGTGACCTAGTGTTTTTTTTTCAATAATGATACTAGGTCTTTTAGTGTGAATTTCACTTTGGAGATTGGTATACTGCCTTTTGTATATCATTTACTTTTACTTAAAATTATTATTATTTTAACTTTCTCAATGTATTTTTCTATTCCTCCTCCATACCAATTTAGAAAACTAAACATAGGTGTTAAAGATGACTTTCATTTGAATACATGGGACTTGGTTACTAAAAGAGAGAGCTTAGAGAGCATGGTGTCTAAGAGTATCATAAATCTAGGTGAAACCAAATTATTATCTTTAATTAAACCTTATTTTATCTAATGTGGAGTGAAAGGAAAGGAAATAAAGAGGAATGAAACATGAAACAATTGGAATTACTTCAAATCACACAAAATGTGATAAAGGGTGAAAAAGGGATACAATGATAGTAAAGTGTGATTCCTTATAATAAGAATGATGGAAATGTAGGAAAACATGCTAACATATATTGTTGCAAAAATTTCATCTATCAAAAGAGGCAAAATCTAAAGCTAAGAACAAAGATCATAAACTCATAACTATTACAAAACATATTCTAAAAAAGGAATGAACAAGATCACTATTTTATGAGGAAGGCCAGGTATTATCCATGGTCTTATGCTATAACTCATAAAATAAAAATACATGAGGGTACCAAAAATTATTTGTAAAAATATATGAGATAATAAAAATATGGTGTTTGTGAGGAATTCCAAGTCATATCCATGGTCTTACACTACAACTTACAAAAGAGAAACCCAAGGGGTGCCAAAAAGTGTGTAAAAAGTGAAAAAATAAAGAGGATAAAATTACATCATGAGTAAGATCAAGTCCTATCTATGGTTTTATAATAAAAGTCATGAGGAAAAGAGGAAACTAAAAAGACAAAAGGAAGGACTAAGGTTTGTGAAAAGAGAGAAATGTTGTAGAGGGTGAGACCTATGTAATTATCTTGCCAAAAGTGTTAGATAAATAGAATAGAGAAAGTAGGGAAAAAAATAAATATCCTTTAATAACATCTATGTCAAGGATGAGAATGTGAGAGATAAGCCTAGGTGTCTTGAAATGTTTCTTGAAGTTGAATTAGTTTGGTATCATGCCATGTAAAATAAGAGTGGGCATCCAAAAATGCCCCAAAGGCTAACTAGATGTAGGTATGGGCATCTCAAGATGCTCCATAGTCTGAAATGATATGTGGATGAGAATCACAAGATGCCCTAAAATATATATTAATATGTGGATGGGAATCATAAGATGCCCCAATAGCTAAAAAGAGGAAGAAAAGATAGGAAAAGATAAGAAGAAAAGATCACACTATATAGTTTCTAAATGGATTCAAGTTACCCAAGAAGATTATGATAGGGGACTACATGTTGATTTAAAGAAAATGAACATAATGCTAAAGAAGGAAAATTAGAGAACTAAGTCAGATAGATAGGATAGGTAGTAAGAGTAGATAGTCGACTAGGTCGACCTAATATTGCAAACTAGGAAAATAGATCTTGATAAGAGTACAAAGTTGACTAGGTCAAAATAATACTATAATATAAGTAGTAAAAGATATATAAGGTTCATTGGGTTGATCTAGTACCATAAGTAGGAAGGAAAAATAGTTTGTAAGAGACTATGTTGAATAGAGTGACAATGTAATAAAAATAGGGAAAACTTTTACAATGTACTTTGAAATCAATAAAGGAAAGTAACCACACAAGAAATTAGATAAATGAGGATGACTTAATTGAGGCACATAGCACAAAAACTTACACTAATGCTACCAATATTTTATAATATAATAAGGTTCATCTTGAACCAAGTTTTAAGTTTACTTATAATCAATTTAACTTTGACCAAAATCAACTTCAAATCTAAACCACTGGAAAAATGCCAAATTAGGTCTATTTTAGACCAAATCTAGTTATTCTAAGTCCATAAAATGCCAATTAAAACCACTTCTTGTCTTTCCATTTAATATTTTAAACATGTTAGTTGGGAATGAAAATGTCATGTCATCTATCCTTTATTTCATTTGAAACATATTAGGTCATTATTTATTTTTTGGGGCCAAGTAAAAGTAGGCCAATCAAGTTGGCTCAATACCACCCTCTTTGGGCTAATTTTATCAAATAGCAAACCATCCTCCTTGGGGTGTTTATCTATACCAATCGACCCTCTTTAGACTAATTTATAAAACCAAAATTACCTTCTTTGGGACCAAAACACCCTCTTTTGGATAATTTCCAAGACCAAGACCACCCTACTTGGTCCTTTTATACAAGACCAAAACCACCTTCTTTGGGCCAATTTCTAATCAGAGAATAAGAATACCCACTTTGGGAAAATTCTATCCAAGATCAATCCCCTTGCATGTGTCCTTGTCTGGGGGCATCCTTTCTTTCATCTTATGCCATGGAATTCAAAATGAGTTTGGATGACATCGTATTCAAATAATATAAGAACACCATCTTTTTGTGGCTCATAGTTGAGGGAGTAAAAGTATCACCTATCTTTCCTCTAAACTAATTACATACCCTGGCTCAAAAAGAGGAAATACCAGTGTTGAAGGAATAAATTGTAAACCCACCCAACATAACCACATCATCACTTCTCAAGTACAATAATATGGTTAAATATTTTTTAATCAACTCATTAATACTTTAATGACCTCTCTAGCTGCTACTTCATTTTTCTACTTGTACAATATCCAATATAGCCATAGAGCCATAAAAAATATAATTATTTCCCCTCCAAGGGCCATTATCTATTAAATACCCAAGTGTGTCTAAGTATAATAACTACTCGATTGAGATATGTCATGATCCCCTTCCCAAGCACAATCAAATACATTCACTTCTAAATCAAAGTCAAGACAATCAACCCATCTTTGACATTTTTTTGAATCATTCATCCTTGACCAAACTGAAACCATTATCAGTCCACCTATATTTTTTGAATGAATTATATTTGATAAAGGATCCATCTTCAATGAGCCTATTTTTTAATATCCCATTATTAGTGAGCAACAACCCATTATTCATCCATTTCCAAACATTCCCTATTTAAAAAATTTCCTCTATCCTAAAGGCTTAATTTCTAATAAAAATGTGAATAAGGTACTTGTAGATAATGAAATTCAATTGGCCATTTTTGTAGTCATATTTACATCAAAAATAGGTTTAGCTTTGGATCTAACATTGTTATTAAAATCAACATGTAACTTAGAATTAGGTTCTATATTAGAGCCAACATCAAAATTGGGTTCCATTTTGGAACTAATATCATATTTAACATCATAAACAAAATCAATGTTAGTCTCAACATTATATTTAGATCCCCTTGAGTCATAATTAGCTTTAGAATCAAGATATATTATTGGATATCATTACATTGACTATACACTTCTATTAGATCTAATTGAGTCTATAATAACTTCAAAATGAACATACCTTAGCAGATGTTACAACATCGGCTACATACTCCTTCTGGATCAGATTGAATATATTCATGATCCTTATAGGGCTTTTGAGGAAGTTTTCTCTAACATCAACACTAGTTATCCTAGTAGCCTCTATGAGGATTATTCTACCTATTAACCTTTCATAACTATTACACATGCCTTTACCATTAACTAACCTAACCATTATATTTATATTCTACTAACCACAAACATTGATTAGGACTGACCTAATCACACATTATTTAACTCCTTCTATGGATGCATCTTAGTGGTAGAATTTATGGGGAACTAAGACACCATTCATGTAGAATAATAATCTCAAAGTGAAACCTTGTTTGAGGTGTTAGGGGATAATCAAAATCTAAACTCAATAGATTTTAGTGAAACCTTATTTGAGGAGCTAGATGTAAATCAACATAAAAAAAATAGAATACAAGAGTGAAACCTTACTTAAGGAACTAAGGGACAATCAAAATGAATTATCAGCATACCTTTATGAAACCTTATCTAAAGATCTATTATAAAATATAAATCAGAATTGTCAATAAGACTTTGTTGGTGAAAACCTCTTTGAGGTGCCAATATCTGAGCCAAATAGTTATACATTTCTTGATGAAGACATTATTTAAGTCAATATCAGCCTTTCCACAGCTAAAATCAAGTCAAATGCAAAATCAACAATAATAGGTGTGACTAAAAATACTAGTCTTCATTTGTCCTTCACCCATTAAACATTCCATTGTGATCCTATCATTTATTCAACTTTTATATTACAACACCAAAATAAACCATTTGTCCCACACTTGCCTTTCTTTACCCTTTCTAGAAGCACTCTTTTTCAAAGAGGTTACAAAGACACCTTGTTTAGAGTTTTGGAGGAAGCAAAATCAATGGCCAATGAAGATCATGATAGTAGTAACATATTTCACATCAATACCAAGATCTAGATAGAGTTACTATTTCAAGTAGGTATTGGCTATACATCAAACATGGTCCACATTATTCATTACATAATATTCCTTTGAGTTGAGATGCTAAAAAATAAAATAAATAAAAATCCAAAATAATTAGAATAGAAAGAGAAATAATTCATCCAATGGTGAATACCATACTTGTGGTGCCTTGGGAAAGTATCATGTGATAGTATTTGGATGAGATTATACCAATATTTACTCATGCAAATATTTTTGAAGTTGAATAAATATATATTATTATTCAAACACATAATATAATATTATATTTTCACACTCTATATTTTCTATTACATAGTTCATCTAAGATATACAAATATAGGAAATGGATTCATATATTCATGGAGATATTCTCTCTTCAAATAACTCATATCCCAATGATCACTCAATAACTAACTATAAAATATTATTAATATATTGTTTTTTAAGTAACCAATAATAACTTATTACCATATTATCTATAAGGTAATTTACAAATAATAACCTAATATTATTTGCCAAAAGGTAAATAACTAATAATGTAAATACTAATTTACCATACAGTAAATCACCAATAACATGTGAATGCTAATTTTCCTAACATTCCCCCCCTTAGTGTTTACATGGTAGAAAAAAAACTTTCACACTTATTCTATAGCTTTCTTTCCTTTGCAAGTTCATGATCTTGACACACAACTCAAAATGAAGGTAGAATAAGGAACACATCAATTTATTATCAACCATGCACTACTAAGAACACATATGACCAAACTAGTGTGAGAACACATACATGAACCATCTAATTATAAACCATTCATTATAGGGAACACATCTGACTTACTCAGTGTGGTATCTCAAGTATGAACCATCTGCACAACCTTCAATATTTTTACAAAGGTTTACCACAAACTTAGTTATGAACAAGAACACATCTGACTATTCAACCTCTACAAGTATCATTATGCTACTTTTATTTTTTGCTTTCAAATTTACACTATATGTTTACATTAAAGGACTATATTAGGAATTATGCCCCTTATTTCCACACATAAAAATATAAATAGGAATTAACCTTTGTTCTTATTATAAAACACACACAACAATAACTAAAGAATCAATTGTCACTAAAATAGAGTGTGACCCCAATTCTAGTGACTAGCGAGAGGATGTTAAACTACCTCCTTCCTCTAATGTCTTCAAACTAATTTAGGTGAAATACTTAATCAATAAATTTGTCTTTGAAGTTCAATAATTTTCACATTGGGTTTATTATCATAGCTTCCCTCCTATAATGTGAAACTATTTGGATGTTTATTTTCACTAAAAATGTATCCATTACAAAAATAAAATTATTTAACACTTGACAAAATGACTCAACACACTTTATTGATGTAAAAAAAACTAATGACTCAATGGATATTATATAATTTTTTAAAAAATTACCTTATTATTGAGCATTGACTTTGTGCTTTATGCAAGACATTTATATCATATAAAGATCATAATAATAAAGATATAAAATCACAAACCAAAATTTTACTATATTTAGACAATATAAATGATATTAATGATAAGACATATAACACACATACCTCTAAACTTTTCCTAAAGGATAATACCTAAATATAAAGTCTTATAATAAAAGATATGCTTATATTTAATACCAACATCTAAACTATGAAAATCACTTGACTGATTTGTAGCCAAAATTCAAACATGTCATACAAGGAACTGATCATGAACAAGTGATTATTAAGGTCCATGCTTTTATATATTATCATATATACACACATTTATAACATCTTGTCACCATTGAATGAGCCATAATGTAAATCTAGTGTAGTTCAACATAGATTTATTGATAAAACTGATTAGATTTGATCCTCTTTAGGGTCATTTCAAAATAAAAACTTGATAGGTCTACATGATATAATAATGGGTTAAAAGGTGAGTCTAATGGCAGATCAATTCATATCTTGCTAGATATGATATGTAACTAAGTGTTCAGATGATGTTAGAGTTATACCATCTGTAAACAAGATAGAGAGAAGAACGAAACAAGGTAAAAATAACTTGATGTAATTGATTTATTGAGTCATATCCAAGATTCAAAAATAAATATAGGCAACAATAATGAATATAATACAAGATTATAATGAACTAATCTTAAAATAATATTACTTATTATGTCCATTTCTTTTCAAATCTTGATATGCACATGGGTTGTGCATTGAGCAATAAACTAACTTAATTTTCTCCTTCAAAATATTTTACATGATTCTTGAGATTTATGGTGGCAATCCTCCTCATCTATATAAACACACTCTTAGAACAATAGATAAATCTATTCTATTTTAAAAAACTAAAACTTATAAAAACAAAACTCGATGGTTTTTTTTTTACTCTCATGAATGGACCAATCATACAAAAAATAAAGTTTCCCCTTCAAACTTCATCAACAATCATTGCAGGATCCTCTTGTTCTTATACCACTATTATTATTTAGACAATTTTATACCAATATTTATCTCATGCAAATATTCTTGAAGCTGAATATATAGAAATTATTTTTTAAACACATAACATAATAATATATTGTCGCATTCTATATTTTCTATTACATAGCTCATTTGAGACATACAAATATATAGGAAATAGATTCATATACACATGGAGATCTTCTCTCCTCAAATAAATCATATCCCAATGATTACCTAAAAACTAACAATAAAATATTCATAATATATTGTCTGTTATAATAATATGTATATGACTAACCAATAATATATTATTACCGTATTAACCATACAGTAATTTAAAAATAATAACCTAATAATATTTACCACATGATAAATAACTAATAATGTGAATACTAATTTACCAAATGGTAAACCACTAATAATATGTTAACACTAATTTTCCTAACACCATGATCAAAACCATGTTTTTGATGTCATGTATAAATAATTTATTGTCTGAAAATACCTTGACAATTGAGGGAAACCCTATTTACATTATATACCATTTTTTTTAAACCATCTTGGCCATTATATTCCATTACCATTCTTACCATTTTATCCATTTAATCCTATTCTTCCCAACCCATCTTATTATGATAATTATCCTTTTTGCCTTAACGTTGTTACATAAGTGGAAGGTATATTGAGACCTATTTTTAGGAAAAAGTTGGCCTATTATCTATCCAAATTGTTGACAACTGAACACATTTACTTCTCATGTGACATGGTCCCTTGAGACTCCTAGTCCTTTCCCCTATTGTCATCCATTATTATCCATCCTTATCCATTTTTCCTTCATTATCTTTTACTATAGGAGGAACCACATTGACCTGAGTTCCATGCAAAATATGTAGGTAGTGTTCATTATATAAGGTTAGCTCAGTCACCATTATTTTATGATTTCACCATTTTTTGATCATCCTAAGAAATGCTCTTTTCATTTTGTGAGTTACCATTCCCACTCTCATTATTTTGTGATCATTATAACTTGTTCCCAACATTCTCAAACTCTCATTTTTTTACAAGTTAAAACATTCTACATATCTTACTCCTCCATTGAGTTGAGATGCCAAAAACCCAAAAACATTTAGAAAACCAAAATGACTTAAAAATAAAATAAGGCTTACAATCTCCATGAGAGATATAAAATAAAAAAAATCCTAAACATTTGAAAAAAAAACATAAAATCTCCATGAGAGATATAAATCCATAAAATTCAAAAACACTAGTCTTGTCCTAAATCCAATCATTATCCTTGATTTATCATTGAACCACTCATGTTAGAAATCATTTGGGATTTATCCTTCCCAAATCTTCCCTACTAGGGCAGACTCATTAATTTTTATAATCATTTTATCGACCTTGGGTTGCATCCTCCCCTTGCATGTATCCTTTCTTAGGGTCACCATTCCATTATCATTATATTTGAGCCTTCACACATGGATCTTAACTTGGTTAATGACAATATGATTTTTTTATTTTGTTTTCTTATTTGTGTGTTTACTTGTTTGCTTGTGTTTATTATTATTGCCTTGGATCAGTCCATTATGCTAATTTTAGACACTTAGTTTTGGTCACTTTCATGCCTAAACTAGCATTCAGTTCAGTTCCAATAAAATTACACATTTTAAGCCTTAAAATCACCTGAATCACCCAAATTCATCCATGTAAGAGATTTAACTACTCAAAATTTGATGAGGTTAGCTTATTTAGTGTATTACTCTGTATGCATCACTAACCTGGTATAGTTCTAATCGTAGTCAAATTACGACCTATTAATTTGACACTTTTGGCATGTTAATCTATTAATTCATGACATTTAAATCAATTGCCAAAAACTAAAAATAACTAAGCAAAACTAACTATATTGCAAAACCTAATTAACTTTCCTAAGCAAAAATTCCAAATCAAATTAGTGAATTTCATTTACTAGAAAGGAATTTTATCCAAAATTGAAGTCAAAGAGTCAAATGAGCTAATAAAGTGATTTATTTTCTCACGAATACTCAAAAATATGTCTCACAACTCAAAAATATCTAAAGTGAGTTGTCATGCCTCATAAATATTAGAAACTAAGCTATCAATATTTCATGAGTGCCTTAACCCCACCCAAATTTAGACTGACTTAATCTAAGGTAGTTATAATTAACCCAAGTTATAATTTAACCTAACCTAACCTAACCATGGTTAGAGTTATTTATTTTAGATATAAATAGAAGTGCACACAACATTAATTAACAAACTTTTGTGTGTAAGGTTATTCTATTGGAATACCTTCTTGAAGTCTTTAAGAGTAGTGTTATTATGCTAGAATTATGTTAAGCTTCACACCAAGGCACAAGTGATTATTGAAGAAATGCTACCACTATGGAAGAGAATTTATAAAATAATACAATTGTCATAGGTTGAGCACAAACATTATTATGCCAACAAGTAAACATCATATGCAAAAAGGGAAGTAAGAAAATTATATTATCGTAATCTTTATTTTGTGCTCTTGTTTATTGTGTTATGATCTCCCTAGTTCTTTGGCAAGATGGTTTAGTCTTAATGAATTATTTTTCTTGATGTTTTCTCATAGGGACTAATAAGAGAATAATCTATATATTATTTCCTCTTATAACTCTTAAGATACATAAAATCAAGGGTTTATCAATCACCCTATAGGGAATGAACCATTTGGATTAACAACTTTTTCATTATTTGAAAAGATGTTACTGTGCATATGTCTCAAAACACCTTCTCAAACAAAGGTAAACTATAAACACTTAGTTCTTGCCACTTTCATGCCTAAACTAACATTCAATTTAATTTCTAGCAAATGACACATTTTAAGCCTAAAAATCACCTAAATTATGTTGATTCACCTGCATAAGGGACTTAATTACATATAAACATGACGAGGCTAACTTATTTGGTGTATTTCTCTATATGCATCACTAGCATGGTTTAGTTCTAACCCTAGTAAAATTATGACCTAGAAATTTGACACTATTAGCATGTTAATCTATTAATTCATGACATTTAAATTAATTACCAAAAGCTAAAAAGTACTAAGCAAGACTAATTATATTGTAAATCATAATTAACTTGACTATATAAAAATTCCAAATAAATTTTGTGAATTTCATTTACTAAAAAGTAATTTTATCTAAAAATGAAGTCAAAGAATCAAATGAGCTAATAAAGTGTTTTATTATCTCATAAATATTCAAAAATATGACTCAAACCTCAAAAATATCTAAAGTGAGTTGTCATGCATCACAAATCTCAGAAACTAAGATGTCAAGATTTCATGACAGCCTTAACCCCACCTAGAATTAGACTAACTCAACCTATTTTCATTTGGACTCCATCTAAGTTAGAATTTAACTAACCTACCCATGGTTAGATTTAGTTCTTTGAGATATAAATACAAGTTCCCACACCATTGACTAATAGGATTTTGTGTGTAAGTTTATTCTATTGGAAGACCTCATTAAATCATTTGAGAGTAGTGTTATTACACCAAGATTCACACCAAGCCACAAGTGACTATTGAAGTGATTATACCACCATGGAAGAGTATTACTAAAATACTACAATCATCATAGGTCAAGTACAAACATTTATATCCCAACAAGTAAGCATCACATGCAACAAGGGATGTAAGAAGATTGTATTATATTCATCTTTATTTTATGCTCTTGTTTATTGTGTTATGATCACCCTAGTTCTTAGTCAAGAGGGTTTAATATTAATGAATTATTGTTCTTGATGTGTTACATCCTGATTTAGCTCTTAGTTGAGTAACTTGTTTGATCTATGGATTCTTATGATTATTAGTTAATTGATTATTATTTAATTAAGCTTTATGTCATATTTTGTTTATGAGATAAATATATGCTACTTAGATTACATTATTAAAATTAGTATGAATTGGTTTTACTTTTATATTTTGTATATTATGATCATGTTAGTTTATAAAATAATATTTTATGGATATATGATGATGTTACAGGATAATTACTTTCTTTGTCATGAGGTAGATGTAGGATAGATCCATCCCTTAGAGTGTGATAGAGGGAGAGCATCATCAAAGAGGGTGGAATAGATGGATATTTTGAGGGATGACAGAAGAAAATATAGATACCTATGCACACACCACATCAAAATAACATGTTTTGTAAATATTTCTTGTTTTATGATAGCTATAATATGTATTTTGTGTTATCTGCATTTAGATGAATACTTGTAAACTTCTATTATGATCTTGTTATGGTTTGAAATTTATGTTAATCTAGTTGCATGATTTTATTTACTATTTTAGTACATAGGTAATGTTAACCACAACATCATTGTGTTTTATTAAGGTTATAATGTGTTATCATCTTCTACTTTGATTTTAATATTTTTCACATTATCATTCCCAGTCATAATGTTTTATAACCCTTATTAAGTTATGTTAATAGTTATTTTTCAAATATTATGGATCTAACCTTAGATAGAGGGTTGAATACATTGGCATTAGTATTATAATCTTGTAGACTTGTTATTTTATTGACATCATTGAAAATAATAGTGTTAATGGACTTTTGTAAAGTCAATGTATGAGAAAATACTAAGTCAATAAACATGAAGTTATTTAAGGATTAAAATAATGATTGATTAGTTATTTTGGTAACTCTCAAGATAATTGGGGATTTTTATTTGGATTTGACTTGAGTGAACCATGATTTGGCAAATCTATTAGCAAATTTTTGGGTTTATGTATGGTGGAAATGAAGGGAAACTGTGAGTCTAGTTAGCTTCAATTGGATGCATTGAATGAGTGATAAATTTTGGTTGAGAAGGAGGGTAAAATATTATTGAAGGAATTATAATAAGGAGGTAGAAGTGGGCACATCATGATAGGACAAGGAAGAGGAATGGTGAGTAGAGAGGAGTGGAGAATTATTCTGGATCAAAAAAGAACAAATTTTAAAGGTCATATTTAGGTTGGTGATGTAATTCCATTTCATGGTTGTTGAGCATAGGATTTTCTATGTATATTTATCTTATAAATATTTTAGGGTCATTTACTTACTATTTATATTTTTAGATAAATATTCATCTCTATGGATGGCTCGGGCATCCATAGAACTAAATCTTTATCACTAAAATCCTTAAAATTTGTTGGCTAGGACTATGTGATATTATCATGGGCAAAATAGGATTTAAATTTGGTGTGATTAATTTAAATCTCAATACATGAAATCATGACTACTATAATTGGGTTTTAGTACATCTAAAATGTAATGTGAATATTTGATTACAAAACCCTAAGTTCATATAAAATAGGTTGTGTATATTCAAAATGCCGAGCTTATACTAAACTGATTATGAATGTGTTTTAGAAACCCTAAGATAATATAATAATCTTTTATAAGTTATTGTATAGATGGAATGGATTTGAAACTATTTTATCCTAGGGTAATTTATGTGTGGGACTATGTTCCTTATAAAATTCAATTTTCATAGTTCTCTTAAATTTGAGTTGAATGTCGACTCAATTTTCATTGATGCTTATGAGACCAGGGAGAAACAAAATCTTAATATGAGTAGAAGGGAACTAAGTAATAAATCTGAGTTTGATAGTTAAATTAGTAACTTATGTGTCAAACATCATGGAATGGTATACTTATTTTAAATAAAATCAAATTTAGGGTGAATATGGGTGAAAAGATTTTAAATATTTTCCATTGATGATGGACTATGTATTGCAAGTTAGTATAAAGGAAAAGAGAATGGTGGGTTCATGTGAATATAAATATTTCTATTTGATTTAGTTATTAAATTTATAGAATAGGTATTCAAATCACTTATAATTGGTTTTGTTCTGACTATATGAAGTTTGTAATTAAAAATAGTATTTAGAATGTATAATTGTAGTATACATTATACTCTAAGGTTATGTACAATAGTTGAATACTTAGAACATAATGGATACACTTTTAGTTTATGATAGTACAATATTTTTATATATGCATAATTTAAAAGGATAAAATGTGACATATATATGGTATATATTTGTATGGATTAGATGTGTACATATACACATATATAGTATATATTTTTATGAATGAGATGTGTGCTTATAAATATGTTATATATTTAGGACTGTTAATTGAGTTATAAATATATGATGTAGTACACCATAAATATATACATACAACTCATTAAATGTATAAAAAGTTAATATGAAAGTTAGATTAATGTTTAATGTGAGTTAAGGCCTTAAATATAAGGTATTTGATCCTTGATATTAGTTATACCTTGCTTGTGATTTTTGAGAAATATGTATAAAGAAATAAGCTATGATAAATGTTGTTTATCATAGTTGGTACTACATTAGAGTTACTTTTTAGATATATTAACCTGTAGACTAAGTATGAAATATACCTAGATGAAATGTTTTATTGAGGATAGTACTTGTTTCTATTTATTATTTATGTAATAAATAATATGATTTGATATTCATTGCATAACATTTGATGGACTAAATGTATGTATTTTGATTATTTATGTACTTAGCATGTTTTATGCCTACTAATAGGAAATAATTGGATTGAATATGTTGGTTATATTTTTATTAACCAAATATCACATTGATGGCACTAAATAAATAGTGACATGGAATTCACGAGCTTAGTTAACATCATTATTTCAAGATGAGGGTAATTTAATCAAGTGGTGTGTATGAATTTGACTTATCCTAGAGATCAATAACTATTTGAAAACTTTGGCCAAAGTAATGTTTAGTTAAATATTATCATTTCATGTGTTTTATATAGTTTACATATTTGTGTGATATCATGTTAGAATAGATTTTATTTATAATACACATCATGTATTAGTTATCTTACGATACACAAGCACTAGCTTGTCTCTCTGGATTCTCACACCATCACTATCTACCCATCCATGAAGGGAGGTCCATTACCTATTTGGGAGATTATGTAGGGAATAAATGGTCTATATTTGGTGTGTAAAATCACTTAGATGATGCTCTCACTCCCTATAATAGTACTTCATTAGAGACTACACTTGAGATTACCATATGATACTTAAGTTTGTTGAGACTCATGCTCCATGGAGATTTTTACCTTGTATAATATTTATCATTATGACACTATTATTGATAAATATATATTATTTATTAATATATACATTGACAATAGTGGTTATAATATTGTATCGACCATGGTTGAAATTATGTAATTACCTTTTCGAATAAATGCAGTTTAATTAAGTAAATCAACATTATACTTATTTTCCTTAATCATTATCATTGTGATCTAAACCTAAATGGATTAATACATGTTTATTTATTATTAACTAATTTAATTAATTTAATTATGGATCATTGGTTATATTTCTCATGGTTAAGTCTGACATATGAATATGTGTGATTAATTTTTTTTTAAAAATACTCTATTCTAGTAAAACCTGGTGGGGTTGTTACATTGTGGTATCAAAGTTGAGGTTAAAAATATAGGACTTAATGAGTACACTAACATATTATTATCCTTACATTTTAAAAAAAGAGAGAATGGTGTGAGGTAAATAATTTTGTGAGGGTCCTTTGAATGCTAATAATAACCCTCTATTTGATCCTAATCAATTTACTGCTGAGTGAGCATCAAATTTAGATCAGATTCTTATAGCCATGAATAAAATTAGGGACCAAATTATAGCCCTAGATTAGGAATTTCATGCCCATGAATAGGAGTCCCATCAAGATGTACCTAAAGAGTATCCTACTGAGTAGGAAATTCTTCAAGAGTATAGGTAGTAAGAAGTGCCTCAGGATGTGAGAGCTTGTGTGGCTATAGAGTTGAATAGGGATGTGCAAAATGTGAATCCAACCAAGTTTTATGGAACCATTTTATAATATGGAGCTGAATCATGAATGATAGAGATGAAGTATTCAGAGATTCAAAACTACTTTAAAGTCACTAAAGTAGTTTGGGGAGCTTACTAGTTGGTTGGTGAAATAACTATGTATTGGGCCAACAAAAAGTTGGAAATGAATCTCAACTCTACCACCACCACCTAGGAGAATTTTGTGACATTATTTATATCATGATGGCTTCCAAAGTTTTAATTTGATTAAAATCTTATATATTTTTAAAATCTTAAGCAAGGAGACCTATCGATGAATGAATACTGGGAGTACTTCACCAAGATTTTGAAGTATGTACCTCAGTATCACATAGATGAAAGGTTAAAAATTAGGAAGTTTATCATTGGATCAAAAATCCAAATTGGTTTTGAGGTGGCTGTACATGTGCCATATACCATGGACTAGGTCTTCAAGAAGGCAGTCAAGTATAAGCAAAATTTGAAATCTCTTGCTTAGGTTAGAGATAAGTTCAAGAAAAAGTTTGGAAGTTCTAAACCAAATTTTAAAAATAAAAACCAGAAACAAAGGAGTGGAGATTCTAAGATTCAGTTTTAGAAATAGAATGGTAGATTCAATAATGGCTCAGGTAACAAGAAACTTGGTATTGGTTTCAAGGGTGATTTCAAGGGAAACTAATAGTTTAATAGAAAAGCACCACCTGGAGGTTAATTCATTTGTGGAGGTGACCATTTTGATTTTGAGTTTACCTAGGATAAGTTAAAAAACAAGGGTTTTTCTCCACAATAAGGAAATTTTTAGTAGTGGATTCATGCAATAGTTGACAATCATTAGGTCAAGGTCTAAGCTTCACCCATAGAGTTATCAAGTATTTTATTTGATCATCTAGTTTCTATTTTAATTGACATGGGAGCTAAAAAAAAATTTATTACTCCTAGAATGCTTAATAATTTGTCTAAAAAGTTTGGATTTATGGCAAATGCATGGTCAATATAGTATGGGAATGAGTTAAAGGCTAAAGTTAACAAGTGTTTAGTCAAATCTAAGATCAAGTTTCCCAAATTCACAATAGTAGTGGATATTTATGTAGTACCACTAGGGTCATATGATGTGATCCTTGGATTCAATTGGCTTTCAAAGTATAAATACAAGGTTGAATACTATCTAAAGAAGGTTGAGTTTCAAGAAGATTTTAGAAATTAGACACAAAGTCAGGGTGATAAAAGAGAGTTGAAGATTAGGAAAATTCATGCAATGCAACTCAAGAAGGCTCAAATAAAAGGGTGTTGAGAATTTATTGCTAAGATAAATGAGATGGGAGAATTTAAGGAACCATCCATTGAATATTATCCTTTTTATGGGATTTTTTATGATGTGCTTCTAGAGGAATTACCAAGATTACCACCTAAATAGGATTTTGATTTCTTGATTCATATCATACCTAGATAAAAACCATAGTTTAAGGCACCATATAGGATGATAAACAAAAAATTGGTTGAGTTAAAGGATAAAATTTAGGACTTATTATCAAAAGGGTTGGTTCGACCAAGTGTGTCACCATAGGTTGCACTAGTAGTCTTCATCAAGAAGAAAGATGGTACTCTTCACTTATGTATTGACTATAGAATATTGAATAAGGTGACCATCAAGAATAGATATATGTTACATTATATTGATGAACTTTTCAATCAGATGCAAAGGGAAATAGTCTTTTCTAATATTGATTTTAGAATAGGCTATCATTAACTAAGGATCAAATATGAGGATATCCCAAGAATAACATTTATAACTTGATATGGGCACTATGAGTTCACAATGTTACCTTTTAGGTTGAAAAATGCTTTTGCAACATTTATGAATCTCATGAATAGTGTATTTAGATATTATCTAGATTACTTTGTTTTAGTTTTCCTAGATGACATCCTCATATATTATAAAGATGATAAAGATCATCTTCAATATCTAGAGCTAGTTTTACAATGATTGTAGAAACACAATTTATATGGTAAGTTGTCTAAGTGTTAATTTTTCCAAGAGAAAGTGTAGTATATAGGACATATTATCTCTATGGATGGTATTTTAATAGATATAACAAAGATAAGAGCCATTATGGATTTTCTAGAACTAAAGAATGTGCACAAGGAAAGAAGTTTCATGGGATTAATGAGATATTATAGGAAATTCATTTCAAAATTTTCTAAGATACCTAATATTATTACTTCTTTGCAATAGAAGAATCAAAATTTCATCTGGTTAGATAAGTGTGAGGTATCCTTTTAGAAACTGAAAAGGAGGCTTACTTCAACACCAATGTTAATATTTCTCAATCCTAACGGTCAATTCTTATTGATCACCAATGCATCTAGGGATGGAATTGGAGGATTTCTTAAGCAAGATGGTGAATTAGTAGCCTATGAGTCTAAAAAACTAAATCATTATGAGGTAAATTATACCCCTCATGACCTGGAACTTGTGGAAATTATGTATGTTTTGCAAGGCTAGAGGCATTATTTTTTGGGAATATCATTTGAACTTAAGATTGATGACTTGGGACTCAAGTAAATCTTCACCCAATTGAATATAAATGCTCATCAAATATAATGGTTAGATTTCTTGTCTAATTATAATTTTGATATTAGCTATATCAAAGGCAAGGAAAATAAAGTATTTAATTCCCTAAGCCATAAGAGGTACATAGTAGTTGTGGCTACTATAAGGAGTATCTTTAGGGATTAAGTGATCAAATTATGACCAAGAGATGAATTCTACAATCAGGTTAGGAAAAGATTATTTGAGAATGCTCAAAATCCTAAGTATAAAGTATTAAAAAGATAGAATTATAGTCTTTTGTGGTACATTGATAGGATGTATGTACCATATAGAGAGATTCTAAGGAGCATAGTGCTAAAAGAACTAAAAAAATACCCATATTTAACACATATAGGAGTAACCAAGATCATGGTTGAGCTTAGACCACTCTATTTTTAGAAAGAAATCAAGAAAAATACATCAAATTTTATCTCATTATCTAGAATATCAACATGTGAAATTTGAACGTGTATATCCAGCTAGATTTTTATATCCATATGACATACCAAAAGAGAAGTGGTAGGTGATCAATATGGAATTTATCCAAGTTTTACCATTACCATAGAACATTCATGACATGATCTTGGTCATAGTTGACAAACTAACCAAGGTATCCCACTTTATACTAGGAAACTTGACTAATGATGCACCTACTCTTGTGAAGATATTTGTAAAGGAAGTGTATTGGTTGCATGGATTTATAGATAATATTATTTTAGATCATGATCCAAGGATGAATTATATATTTTGGTTGACTCTGAATTCATCTCTGGGTGCACAACTAAACTTCAACACTACATATCACCCATAGACTGATGGATAGATAGAATGAGTTAATTAGACTTTGGAAGATATCCTTCATATGTATTGCATAGATAAAAAATACAAGTGGGAAGATTAGCTTTCATTGATTTATTTTAATTATAATAGCTCATACCAATTAGCTTTGAAGATGGCTTCATTTGAGGCATTATATGGATGAATGTGTAGAACACTAATCGATTGGGACAAGTTAGAAGACATGGTAGTCTTTGGACCTGAGATGAAAGAAGAGGTTGGCTAAGGCTAATGGTAGACATAAAATTTATGTTAATATGAAGAGAATAGATAGATAATTTTTATTAGTGATAAAGTGTTTTTATGGGTTAAGCCTCAAAA
This sequence comes from Torreya grandis, assembly GCA_037957365.1. Classification (NCBI taxonomy): domain Eukaryota; kingdom Viridiplantae; phylum Streptophyta; class Pinopsida; order Cupressales; family Taxaceae; genus Torreya; species Torreya grandis. The sequence continues at coordinate 1,360,494 of JARHVA010001469.1, forward strand.
AATCTTGATTAAATTCTAGAAGTCAATGAAACTTTCACTAAGATATGTGGGACCCTTTAATGTTTTAGAAGTGGTAAACCATATAGAATATAGGCTTGCATTGTCACCAACTCTAGTTATTTTTAATAATTTCTTTCATGTGTCTTATCTTAAAAAGTATATAGTTGATCCTTCACATGTATTAGATTAGAATGTTTTATAGGTTATGGATCTTGGGGTGGTCATGGTAGAACCAATCAAAGTAATTGCAACTCAAAAAATTCATTTATGTAATAGAGAAGTGTCACAGTACAAGGTCCTATGGGACCAATATTATGAGGATAATTCCACTTGGGAGGAATATTATGAGTTTTAAAAGTTATTTCCACATTTTTTTACTTGATGCATTACTGAATATTATTTTATTTTTATAACAAATAAAGTTAAATTTCAAAACTAGTGTTTGAATAAATGCCATTGGGATGATGCCCAGATTTAGGGGGAAAGGATGTTACATCCTAATTTATCTCTAAGCTAAATAACATGTTTGATATGTGGATTCTTATGATTTTTATTTGATTGATTACTATTTAATTAAGTTTTATGTCATATGTTGTTTATGGGATAGTAATATGTCACTTAGATTACATATTTAAAATTACTATGAGTTATCTATACATTTATATTTTGTATATTATGATCATGTTAGTTTATACAATAGTGTTTTATGGATATATGATGATGTTACATGTTAACTACCTTCTTTGTCATGAGGTGGATGCAGGATAGATCCATCCCTTAGAGTGTGATAGAGGGAGAGCATCATCGGAGAGTGTGGTGTAGATAGATATGTTGAGGGATGATAGAAGAAAATAATATACATATGCAAAAACCACATTATAATAACATATTTTTAATTATTTATGATAGTTGTAATATATCTTTTACATTATCTGCATTTAGATGACTACTAGTAAACTTTCATTATGATCTTGTTATAGTTTGATGCTTACATTAATTTGATTACATGATTTAATTTATGATTTTAGTACATAGGTAATGTTAACCACAACATTATTGTGTTTTATTAAGGTTATAACATGTTATAATCTATTAATTTGATTTTAATACTTGTCACATTGTCGTTCCCAGTCATAATGTTTAGTAACCGTTATTAAATTATGTCAATAGATATTTTTGAAATCATATGGATCTAACCTTAGATATAGGGTTGAATAAATTGGTATTAGTATTATGATCTTGTATACTTATTGGTTTATCAACATCATTTAAAATATTAGTGTTAATGTAATTTTGTAAATTTGATGTATGAGTAAATAGTGAGTCAATAAACATGTAGATATTTAAGGATTAAAATAATGGTTGATTAGTTGTTTTGAGAACAATCAAGATAATTAGGGATTTTAGTTTGGATTTGACATGAGTTAACCATGATTTGGAAAATTTATTAGTAGATTTTTAGGTTTATGCATGGTGGAAACAAAGGCAGACTGTGAGTCTAGTTAGTTTTAGTTGCATGCATTGAATGAGTTAGAAATCTTGGTCGAGAAGGAGGGTAATGTCTTGATGAAGGAATGATAGTAAGGAGGCATAATGGAGTCAGAAGGGGGTATGAAATGACACAAAATATAATAATAATGGTGATTAGAGAGGAGTGGATAATTATTCTAGAGAAAAAAAGAACAAAATTTAAAGGTCATATCTAGGTTGGTGATGTAATTTCATTTGTTGGTTGTTGAGCATAGGAAATTTTATGTATATTTATCTTATAAATATTTTAGGGTAATTTACTTGATATTTATATTCTTAGATAAATATTCATCCCTATGGATGGCTTGTCTATCCAAAAAACTAAATCTTTATCCCCAAAATCCTTAATTTATTGGCTAGGACTATGTGAAGTTATTATGGACAAAATAGGATTTAACTTTGGTGTGATCACTTTAAATATCAAGCCATGTCATTTTGATTACTACAATAAATTTTTAGTATATATAAAATTGACTATGAATATTTTCTTATGAAGCCCTAATCTCATATAAAAATAGATTATGTATATTCAAAACCCTAAACTTATACAAAATGAATTGTGAATGTGTTTTAGAAACCCTGAGAAAATATAATAGGTCTATGTAAGTTTTTGTATGGATGGAATGGATGTTAAAATCATGTCATCCTATGGTAATTTCTATGTTTGAATATGTTCCATATAAAATTAAAGTTTCATATTTGTATGTAATTCTTTTATTATGAGAGACCATTATACCCATTTAGGGATCGGGTTTTGTATACATGCCACTAATATTTTAGATGAGATGGATACACACACACAAACACACACACACACACACACACACACACACACACACACACACACACACACACACACACACACACACACACACACACACACACACACACACACACACACACACACACACACACACACACACACACACACACACACATACACACACACACACACACACACACACACACACACACACGTTTTGTATACATGCCACTAATATTTTAGATGAGATGGATACACACACACAAACACACACACACACACACACACACACACACACACACACACACACACACACACACACACACACACACACACACACACACACACACACACACACACACACACACACACACCCCTATATAAATGATAATATATGATTTGTATAATGTATATGTGAATTGGTAAATAGATTCAAACCTTTTATGTTTGAAATCATGTAGTGTGTCATGAAGGTCCTTTAGTGTATTCATTACATATCATAAATTAGTTGACTGAGTCAAACCTTAAACTATGTATGAGATATTTATTTTAAAATGAAAATATATAATTGGATATGCACAAATTATTTGAAGGAAATCATTATGTTTGGTTGTGTATTGTATTTTTTTGTTACATGGTTCTATTAAATCTAAGTTTAATGTCGACTTAGTTTTCATTGATGCTTATGAGACTAGGGAGAAACAAAATCTTAATATGAGTAAAAGTGGGCTAAGTAAGAAATTTGAGTTTGATATTTAACTTAGTAAATTGTTTATCAAACATCATGGAATTGTATATTTATTTTAAATAAATCTATATTTATGGGAAAATGTGGGTGAATGGATTTTGAATAGTTTTCATTGATGATGGACTATGTCTTGCAAGTTAGTATAAAGGAAAACATAACAGTGGGTTCATGTGAATAAAAATATTTGTATCTGATTTACTTATGTAATTTCTAGAATAGGTATTCAAAGCACTTATAATGGGTTTTTTTCTAAATATATGAAGTTTTTAATGAAAAATAGTAGTTAAAATGTATAATTATAGTATACATTATATTCTAAGGTTGTGTACAAAATTTGAATACTTAGAACATAATGGATACTCTTTTAGTTTATGATCATACAATATTTTTATATATGTATAATGTCAAAGGATAAAATGTGACATATATATGGCATATATTTATATGGATTACAGGTGTACATATACACATATACAGTATATATTTGTATGAATGAGATGTGTGCTTATAAATATGGTATATATTTAGGACTGTTAATTGAGTTATAAATCTATAATGTAGTATACCATAAATATATGCATACAACTCATTAAATGTAAAAAAAGTTAATATGAAAGATGGATTATTGTTTAATGTGAGTTAAGGCCTTAAATATAAGGTATTTGATCCTTGAAATTAGTTATGACTGGCTTGTTTTTATTTGAGAAATATGTACAAAGAAATAAGCTATGATAAATGTTTTTTGTCATATTTAGTACTACATTGAAGTTAATTTTGAGATTTAGTAACTTGTAGACTAAGTATGAAATATACTCAAATGGAATGTTCTATTGAGGCCTGTACTTGTTTATGTTTATTATTTATGTAATAAATAATATTATTTGAGATTCATTTTATAACATTTGATGAAATAAATGTATGTATTTTGATTATGTCCATACTTATCATGTGTTATGCCTACTAATAATAAATAATGTGATTGAATATGTTGGTTATGTTTTACCTAACTAAATCTTGCATTGATGGTACTAAATAAGTAGTGAGATAGATTTCACTAGCTTAGTTAGCATCATCAATGCAAGATGAGGGTAATCCAATCAAGTGGTGTGTATGAATTTGACTTATCCTAGAGATCAATAACTATTTAAAAACTTTGGCCAAAATAATATTTAGTTAAACATTATCATTTCATGTGTTTGATATAGTTTACATGTTTGTGTGATATCATGTTAGACCATATTTTATTTATGGTACACATTATGTATTAGTTATCTTACAGCACATGGGTACTATCTTTTATGTCTAGATTCTTGCACCATCACTATCTACCCATCCATAAATGGAGGTCAATTCCCTAGTTGGGAGATTGTGAAGGGGATAAATGGTCTATGGTTGGTGTGAAAAATCACTTAGATGATGCTCTCCCTCCCCACAATAGTACTCATTGGAGACTACACTTGAGGTTACCATAGGATACTTGAGTTCATTGAGACTCATACTCTATGAAGCTTTGTATCTTGTATAGTATATATTATTGTTAAACTATTCTTGTTGAATATATATTATTTATTCATCTATACATTGACAACATTAGATGTAATATTGTATTAGGCATCACTAAAATTATGTAATTACCTTTTGGAATAAATGTAGTTTAATTGAGTAAATCAACATTGTACTTATTTTTCTTAATCACTATCATTATGATCTACATCTAAATGGATTGATACATGTCTATTTATGGTTAACTAATTTAATGCATTTAATTATGGATCACTAGTTAGATTTCTCATGGTGATGTCTGATACATGAATATGTGTAATTATTTTTATTTTAAATTTACTCAATTCTAGTAAAACCTAGTGGGGTGTTACATGATGTTTTCTCATTAGGGGTAATAATAGACTAATCTACATATTATTTCCTCTTTTAACTCATAAGGTACATAATGGCATTTTTGGTGGGACTAAACATCATGTATGTCCAAGGAGATTAATATGCTAGTCTTAGTTTTTCTAATAGATACATTAAAATATTCAAGTTTCAAGTTTTAACTTGGAATTTTATGTATTTTTTTAACAATCTTACATAGATCAACATCAATTTTCTAGATTGATGCTGATTATAGGAATCAACCATGATCTATGCATGAAAAATAGCATAAGGCTAGAATATGCTAACAATGATTTTACTTGATATTCATTGCTTTCATTTTGTATTTAATAACCTATTTTTTATCTATGTAACCTTTTTATTGCAAAATCCATGAGGATTTTGAGCCTAAAACTTATTTAGTAACCATTTTTATTTTGAAATAGAGTTGTTTTTATGTGTTTGAAGGAAATGTTGACAATCTGACTGAATTGACATCGATTTCAGGAATTGACATCAATCTTTGTGTGATCAGTATCAATTTTTTATGAGACAAAAATAAAAATCCAAGATATGAAATAAATTGTTATTTATTCACTTGTTATTGGGATTATAATCAGTTAAACCCTCTAATAATTTACAACACCTAAGGTGGAAAGAGTAAAGTTTAAGCATTGTTAAAATCTCACATGCATTTTATTTGGTGCTTAAAATCCTCTTAGTTTTTTACTTTGTTAGTTAGTTTTGAAAATTTTATAAGTGGAAACATGGCCAAGGAGCCAAAATTTCAATCATACTTCAATTTGGATATATTTGAAAGAACATGAATATTAGTTAGAGTTCTTAAGAGCCTTTTCAATTTATGTTTGTTTTCATTATTAAGCTAGATTCCAATGTTCTTATCCTAGCTTCTTTATTTGTGGCAACCTACAAACTATTGCATGTATTATATCCCCCTGTACCCTTTAAGGAACTCAGGTGAGAAAAAACACTTAATTTATTATCTTTGTTTGAAAATTATGTCAGAAAGAATGTCTCATATGCTCTCCCCAAGCTCCAAATGTCTTGGGTAACCTATAAATGAACTCTAAAGTCTTTCCTTTTTTGTTTTATTTCATTTTTTATGCATTTGTATTGTGTTAAAGAGTTCATTACCTCCCCACAAGTTATTTAGGGGTGTATTGACATGGGTTTTCATCTCTTAGCATCATACTAAACTCATTCCACAATAAGGTATATAAATTAGGGCACGTGATGCTAGGATTACCATAAGGTTGAGCAGCTAGCCCAAATCTAGGTCAAGTCTGGCTAAACATCAAACTCCACTAATAAGTACATAGATGGAGTCACTATGCAAAAGATTAGACCATTACATAACAAGTTAGTTGGTATGAACTTAATTGACATGGTTATACCCCTTACATTAGCCAAACTTGTGACCATCTAGTATGTGTGAAACTTCTAGATTTTAGACAAAGCCCCACTTACCATAAAATTTAGTGCTAAATTCTAAGTGATCCTCACTCTAAGTTAGTGGCATGTGTTAATGTTTAAGAGATAAAGGGGGCATAAAAAAATCTACCTACACATGTATTTTTTTTATATTAACACTTAATTCCTCACAAGCATTGGTATATTAGTGGAAAATTTGGTTGAAGCCACACACACCCATGTTAGTTATAGGGAATAGGACAAGCCATGAGCGCTACTTCTATTTTTATTCAATTTATATATCTGTGTTTTTAGACTATGTCACATTAAAACAAGTCTAAATAATTCATGTTATTTTTACATCCATTTAGCCTAAGAGGTGTTACTCTGTCCATTTTTGTCACACTTTATGCCTTGGAGATTTATCTCAAAGTCATTTGTGTGTCTTGTGTTTAAATGGGGAATTATTATGCTACTCATTTCATCTTAAACTTTTGCCTTAGATATTCTAGTCCAAAATCATTTGCATGTCATATGTTTTAAGGGGTGTTATTATGTTGCCTATTTTTTTAATCTCTTATCAGTTTTTAATCCAAGTTCCAAGCTATTGTTGTATCTCTATTGTTTCAAACACATAGTTACACTTCCCATTTTGGTCTCACATTTTTAACTTTAAGCATTTGAGTCTTTTTGCATTAAATTTTAAATTCAACCTTTTGAAGTGAAAATCCTAAACTAATCAGCTTCACACCGAAGTCTCATCTAATTTAAGCTTAAATTATCTTCCTTTTTGTGTTTAGATTGTGTACTTAGGTTCATTTCATATTTTATCTAAAATACATCTTTCCTAAACCTATATCTTGTTATTTTTTTTGTGCTTTATTTAGAGCATACTTTTGAGCCAAGTTATTTCCATGTACTTCATTTGAAGTTTGTTATGCCAAATTTTCAAGTGTATTGATCTCTTTACTCTAATAGTTTTAATGATTCAAATTTAGAGTCTTGAGTGAACCACTTACCAAGTGTCGTCTAAGCCAATTGCCTTAGTCTAGTTTACTTTTCAATTCTTGTTCAAATTTTGTATTTCTGAGTATAGCCTTATGTTTATCATAATTATAATAGATTTTGGGAAAATAAATGCTATCTCTTGATCCTAGTTCATAATTATTCTAATTCATTTAGACACTCTTGTGATTGATTATAACCACCTATGGGAAAATTATTACTTTATCCATAAGTGAGTTTGAGCCTTTATGTTACTTTTATTTTTTATTATTATTACGTTTGGGCAAATTAGTATCATTTTTTTAGATTGGTTTCATATATTTTTGTTCTACCTTTGCCTAGTTTAGTTATTTATCACTTTATGTATCATTTACAAATTCAAAGGCCCTTTGTTTTTAGACCTCAATTATTCATTACTTTTAGACCCTTTGTTTGTAATGTGACCTATCCATGGATCTAAACTTGCCTAATTATACACTTATTAGGACCATGTATAATCTTATTATGGGAACTTTGTGACCAATGACCATTTTTTTCAAGAGTCATATGATGGTGTTGCTTATGAGATGGATCCTTACCCATCAAATAACATCCCATATATTGAACAAGGCATAACCCTTTAGTGTAATATTTTGTGATCGTGCCTCTTTATCCAGACCAAGAATTAGATCAAATGCATCAATACCTTGCTCAAATGAAACTTAACATTTAATAAAGCTAAAAATAAGAGCCCTATTATGTTACAATGCCCACATAGACTAGCTATGATCCATACTTGTTTTAACATCATTTGTTGGAAAATAAAGATGAAGTGCTAGTTATAGCTATTGAACTAGGAGCCAAGTTTCCACCAGAATTTTGATAAGAAAGTTTAGGTAGTTTAATTATAAAACCTAGTAATACATTGTGAATTGAAACATTTTAACATACATATACTAGTTATAGCCAAGATTTATTGAAAATGACATAAGAGGCCATAATTCACTTGAAAAAGGAAAAGGTATTATTGATGAAAAAATAGAATAGGTACAACAAGCATACCAAACTTATCTCAACCTAGCTCATAAACTCAATGCAAGAGATATTTATAACATGTCACTTATTAAGATAGTTCCATAAATATGGTAATAAATAAATGTATCAAGTTATGCAAGACAAAAAATAGACCCATTTAGCCAAAGCATGTTGGTTGGTGACATGTATAATGTCCATATTTTGATAGAAGATAATTTTGATCAAATGGAAGAACACACCCAAAATGTTGTGGGTAAAATGTAAGTGCAATCCAATTTAAGCCAAAGTGGGTCTAACTTATTGTTGGAGATCTAGATTTCACCCTAGCTATAGGCAAGAGTGTTTAGGTCCTACTTCCAAGTCTAGCTCAACATGGGACTAACCCTAGATTGTGGGTATCCTATAATGGGGTCAGACCTCTAGGATTTTTAATGAGGATAGATCCTCTAATGCATCATTTAGTTCATTTACACTACTAGAACCTACTAATGACTATAGAGAGAGAGAGAGAGAGAGAGAGAGAGAGAGAGAGAGAGAGAGAGAGAGAGAGAGAGAGAGAGAGAGAGAGAGAGAGAGAGAGAGAGAGAGAGAGAGAGAGAGAGAGAGAGAGAGAACATGAAAGGGAAACCTAAGCTAAAGATGGTGATGCACCTAGATTATGGTTGATCCACTCTGCTTGACTCTAAAACACTAATGAAACAAGTAAAAGACTAGATCCAAGATCCCAAATATCTATCATACATTAGTGTTCATGAAAAAGTTCACCAAATGATCATAAGTTGATGGAAATGATGGGGAGGTATAATGCAAGACACTAACTAAGTCACAACATCCAAATGTGAGCTTTAATAAAGAGATGTAGAACACTAAACATGACCTGCATAACAAGATGAACTAGTAAATAGGTGAGATCATGACTTGGAAAGGAGATATTTCTACCACATATGTAAATATTACATGTACACACCATACTAGAATAACTAAATCTAAAGAATAATCTTGTATTCATCTTAAGAGGTTGCAAGCTCCATCTTGGTAGAGTTTAGTCATTCCCAAGAGAGGGATCTAAGAAATCTAGAGGGGATACATTTTTTGGCTCAAAATCCCCTATATATAGAAGAAAGAGAGAAAAGAGATGGGAACCATGTATTGGAGAGTGGATAAAGAGTCTTCGTGATCAAGAAGTGAGGTGGTAGATCATTGATTACTTTTTGTATACATGCTTTGATGAATAAATGGATTTACTTTTGTCCCAATAGTCCCCAAGCTTCTATCATTGGTTGAGAGATCCCACTAGAGACAAATATTTTTTTTACATTATGAAAAAATCTATTTGAGTGGAATTAATGCTCCTAACTACTTTTCTAACCACCATTTTAACAACTTGGGACCCTAGGTCCTCTTAACATGTTCATGAAGATCAAATCCTAAAATCTTGAAACTGGTGGTGCCATGCCATGAATGGTGGTTAGTACCTACCTTGTTGATAGATGAGCCACTTTACATAAAACACATATCTACTCCATTTTCATATCTGGATCATAGGTTTATCTATATATAGAAAACCAACCTAAGTTTATTGGTTTTCCTATAGCTACCATATTAATACAGACATATAAACTATATATCCATTTTTATGTACTCCCATTAGGTTTATATTAGGTTTGAAAGACCTATTTAACCTCCATGGAGATCTTTTATCAATGTTTTGTCCTATTTCATCATTTAAACTATCAACCCTTTATATATATTAGGTCTAATAGACCTATTTTGTCCTTATGGAGCTTAAATGGTGATGTTAGATCTTACAATGTCTATCTAATTTATCTTAGACCAAGATTGAGCTAGGTTCCTTCATCCTTAACTTGCCTAGGTCTAAAGATGCCTTATTAACTTTCATCAAAATGTCCTAGGCTCACCTTTTACTTATTGGCTATCAATCATGACTCAAACTATTGATATTTTTACCTTTTCTTACAATGTCAATCTTGATTTGTACAATCAAGTGAAAACCATCGATCTTATCCTTAACTTGTCAACTATGTCCAAGCTTACACCACATGGTATCCCCATATTTTATTTTAAGATATGTTATTATTCTATTATCTTTATCACTTATGACATATGTCAAAATTTTGAGCTCCTTGATTTTTTGACTCATCTCACACCATCGGATCAAGATATATGATGCAATGTGGACTGTTAGATCTATTGGGACCCACTATTTTAAAATCCAATGACTACTTCATGCATTTAAAAATGACATTCATGCTCTCATAAAATTAAGTTCATGAAACTATTATTGAATTTCATGTGACCATCAAATTTAAACTCAAAAGGATGTGTTTTGTTTGAGCTTAAACTTGACATTAGTGCGAATGGCTTATGTTGTAGGCCCAACTTTAGAATCTTATAACTTGAGCCAAAAATCTCATCTGGGCATGAAAATTTTAGAGGGTATTCCTAACATGAATAACTACAATTTTACCTAGTTATTTGTCTCATAATTCATTCCTAAGTGATGATAAAAATTGCACTAGTGGATTGATCCATTTGCTCCTATATAATGTCCTAGTGATGATTTATCTCTTAAACTTGCAAAACCCATCTTTTGATCATTATTATAAGGTTTTGATAGATTTTTTGATATTTTTACAACTTAGTCCCTACTCCAAATTCTTTAAACATATGATAACTTACTTGAACCCCTTTATTTTGCATTTCTAGACTCATTCTAAGCCTTTGATCCACTTCTTCATCAAACCATTCAAGAACTTCATATGTGGGCCAAAAATGGCCAACACTTACTACCAAGTAATACATAATAGTTATTTCAAATAATGCCATCCACTCCCTAACCAGTTACTTCTTTAACTGTGCAACAAGGGGAAACAAGCAAATAATAAACCAATTTACCACCACAATAAGTGCAAAATATTATACCACCTCAATAAGTGACAAAAAATGTTTTACCATAATAAGCATAGACCAATATACCTTCTGAATTGTAATTTTTTCCTAACCAAAAATATATTCCTATTGGTCATAATGTGCTAATTGGTAAACAACAATTGACAAACCAACAAGTGTCATTCTAATAACAAATGCCAAATAAAAAAAAATTACCAAACCAAAAATGAATGTCATTGTAATAACAAGTACCAATCAAATAAGAGGTGTTTACCAAAAACAAATTTGTTACACATAATAGGTACCAAGTTATCAACAATAATTTATTTTCACCCAATGGGTATCACATGTGCAACAAGGATCTAACTACCCAAACCTTAATTAGTAAGGACCTAGTCAACAACATGTTTCCTATATCTAATAAGGTTCAACAAGTAGACAACAAGTTCCCTCCCAATCCCAATAATACTAACACATTCCATAGCTAAATTCCATTACCACAACCACAATTCACTAACCGCGGTTATATATCCAACCCAAACCAAAATTTTCTTCAATAATAACGTATTTCATACCCATATTATAATCCCAATGTATAGATACACATACCTAGTCATATGACCCATTCAACTAACATCCCAAAATACACCTACCCAATTCAAAGTAATCCACTTTTGACCATGAAACTTCTCAAAAATAGGCCACTCCTAATTTCCTTGCCCAAGAGTTGTAACATATGAAAGATGTAATTCAAGTGATACAAGTTGGAAAAAATGAAGAAATTCAAACTAGAGGAGATATGATCTTACCCATTCAACATAGAGTATATTCAAATACCATTCCCATCAGGTTATGAGTTTCATAAATTTGACAAATACAAAGGCAAAGGTGATCCTAGAGAGCATTTTAAGGAATTATTTGTTGCTTGCCAACTAGTGGCTTATAGTGATATATACCTACTTTTACTTTTTTTAAGAAGTCTAGTTAGACAATCCTTAGAATGGTTGTTGAAATTACCAAAAAATTATATACCTAACTTTGATGATATCTTAGATAAGTTTATACAACACTTTTCATGTAATCTTGAGCATGAGATTACTATTATGGATATGGGCCAAGTTAAATAAAAGACTAGTAAAAGCTTTGTTGCATACTTGGAATGTTAGAGAGCCCTAGTGATCTAGTTTACACACTATTTACTAGATAAAAAATTAGCCATAATATTTACTAAGAGCTTATATAATGAGATATCCTACAATCTCGAGCTATAATGTGCTCATATGTTCAAAGAGGTCATAGTAAGAGGAATCCATATTGAGAAATCCCTTGTTAACAAAGGCATCATCAAGCTATAACCTTCTAATCAAAACCAAAACTAGAATTAAGGACATAATCATAATCATAACCAAACTCAAATACTAGATTCAATGCCACCTCAATCCAACAATAATGAAATACCTAAACTCTATAACTTCAATAATAATGTTGTTGGTAATAAGGTTACTAAATCATGCCATTATTGAATGGTGTAAACACTAGTTGTCTATATACCTCCACCCACTCAAAAACCACTTCCTCCATACATTAAACTATGACCTCCACAAACCAACCACCATAAAATAAAAACCAATTACAAACCCCTCCTCTAAAGAGAAGACCACCCATTACCTAAAAATTTAGTGACCTTGGTGAGCCTATTTAGTTTTTGTTTTGAAGATTGGTTTAATAAAATATGATTAGTTGGCCCATACCAAATCCATTTCGTAATGATAGTCTTTTTCTTTATTGGTATAAATAAAATGAATTTTTTTTAGTACTATCATGTTAGAATACATTCCATAAGATAGTGTATCTAACTCAGACATCTGATTGAGAACATGCTAGAGAATGGAGAGATAGAAAGAGACACCCATGTTCTTATGATCAACCATAGCTTGGGTACCTACCAAAATTAATTTACCCAACATAAAAATAATAACAACCAATATAAATACCAACAATAACATCAACAAAAAACTCCACCATAGAATCAACAATAATAATGCTAGCCACAACAATAACAAAATGGTCAGAACAAAGGATAAAATGATTAAACCAACCAATGAGATAATAATGCCATCATGTATGCCTATAATAATGTTGTAGGACACATTTTAGGTAGTCATGTTTCTACCATCACTATCAATCCTAGACTAACTATAAACAGACTTGGGCTTTCACATAACCATGCCTATTTTCAAAACAATACCTACCAACCTCATTTAGATGGTGATTATCCTACAGTCCATGTTGACAATTAAGCACTATACCATAAAAAAACCACAATTATAATCTCTACCTACCCATCCAACTACCAAATCTAAGTTCTAGATTGAGATTTTGTAATCAAAACTTGATGAACCAGATTTACTATTTGAGGATTGTAGACAAATACTAAAAATGAGCCTAATCAACATTTCATCCCTATCAAAAATAAACTAACTAAAAAAACTAAGGGGAATACCTATGATATTATGTAAAAATGAAATAAAACAACTACAAACATATCCATCATGGATTTGTTGTACAAATCTACCATTTATAAAGACATCTTGAATGAGTATTTGACCCGATCCCTTTGCTAGATGATATGACTCTAGATATTTTTCATGATATGGTAGGACATTTGGCCCCTAGCTAATGTCTCAAATTTGACCAAAGTGATATGTCTTCCCTGGGCCTTCTAAATAATAACCCATTATACATTAAAGTTGGTATAAGAAACCATATAGTTAAGCATGTCCTTGTAGACAATGGTTTAAATCTCAACATTGTGTCTCTAAAGTTGGTCACATATCTCAAATATATAGCAACTAACTTAAAACTATAGTTATCAAGGTATATGATAATGAATAATGGGAATCTCAAGGTACCATTATCCTATCAACAGTCATTAGACCATTGACCCATGATACTTTGTGCCATGTTTTAGATCTATATATGTCTTACAATCTATTATTGGGTTGACCCTAGATTCATGAAAATAAGGCTATACCATTTACATTGCATTAGTATATAAAATTTACACACTTAGGAAAGGAAGTGACTATACTTGTTGATCTTCAACCATATCAGTAATGTAAATGCCTTGAGGTCAAGTATAAAATCTATAATTATCAGTTTGTCATGAATCTTATGCCCAATTTAGAAAATGACAAAGCTAAAAAAGAAAAGTTACTGAATCAAGCCCAAAAGATAATTACATTAACCCAAACAACTTATACTCTAACTCTACCATGCCTCCACTAGAAATTTCCAGCCATTTATATGTTACTAATAAAAGGTATTGGATAATATTGTACTCATATTTCATTTCATAGTTCTAAATTTCGTAAGAATCCTAAATTTTATGGGAGACCTATGACCAAGAATACTCATACGGCATGGGACACCAAAGGAAAATATCAGTTGAAAAATCCCATTGTCTTTAAACTTGCCTCTAGCCTAGAACATGACCCTTTTGTTAGAATATGGTTCATGGATCTACACTAATGAGCTAGTTGATTATTACCAAAGCATGAAGTATAATATTTACAACTAGATTATATATCACCTAGCTTATGAAGGTCAAGGCCTTAGGTTACATCAACAAAAAACTATCAAACCATTTTTGATGACTAAGTATAAGGGAAATCATGGTATCATATTTAAATCACCTGGGGGTGACCTTACATACCTAATTCACATTCCAACACCAATGAGTAGTGATGATGATGCCAAAAGTGATGTAGGGCCTTATTATAGCATCTATAATGACATTGACACTACAAACTTATTTGACACCCGTGCCATTTGTACCATTAGACATTTTTATCAACCTTCATCTTTAACCCTTTACCATACATAATTTATATATTGGGACCTACAAGAGTAAAAAATTCCTGTAGATGGGTTAGAAAATGATGAGGCTATATAATTTTTTTTGGGATTAAGGAGTTACATACCTCTTTGAGACCATGATTAGGGATTTTATATTAAATTAGATCCTACTACCTACTTTGGAGAGTGGGTAAAAATCCCTAAACAAAAAAAAATCAAACATTGAGGTTTGAAAGTGAAAACCTCTTTGGGGCACTATTTGACCATGGAAAAAGTAAAGATAAAGGCAAGTTTCTTGGTGAAAATTAGTTTCTAGTGTTATTGTATGGGGGTGTTCACCCCTATTCCTATGAAGCATAGGAGACCCATAGCGTAAAACCTAATTAGGGATTAGATATCAGTGTTAAGGAGTGATAAGCTTTTGTATAGATTATTCAAGAATGCCCTAAGATATTTATATCATGGCCAATGCTAGCACTAGGAGATTATGATTTATCTTGTTTATGAGAATTAGAAGATACAATTAATTTAGAAGATG
Organism: Torreya grandis; assembly: GCA_037957365.1. Taxonomy (NCBI): domain Eukaryota; kingdom Viridiplantae; phylum Streptophyta; class Pinopsida; order Cupressales; family Taxaceae; genus Torreya; species Torreya grandis. Next base: position 1,376,163 of record JARHVA010001469.1, read on the forward strand.
AGATGATGGTTTAACACTTCTATTGAAGGATACTTTAGAGTTAAATATTGGGACTCTAGAGGACCTAAAGTGGATTAAACTATGTGCATCCCTCACTGAGAAGGAACATGAAGTTTTTATAGCCCTTTTGAGGGAATTTGTTGACATATTTGCATGGGTCTATTTAGACATGTCAATTTTGGACCCTACCTTTTTTTTACACCATCTCATTATACATATTGATACCAAGCCTATTAAACAAAAGTTACATAATATGCATCCTTATATTGCTATGTTAGTAAATAGAGAGTTGGAAAAAACCTTAGATGTGAAATGCATCAGACTAATCAATTATTCAAAGTGGATTTCAAACATTGTGTTGGTAAGTAAAAAGATATAAGGTATCTTAATTTTCACTAATTTTAGAGATATCAATAAAGATTTCTCAAAATATGACTTTTATCTACATAATATTGACATGATATTTGACTCGATGGGCAGCTATGAAATGCTATCTCTAATAGATAGATTTTTAGAGTATAATCAGATCAAGATAGCATTATAAAACTAGCATAAGACAATGTTCAACACTTTATGGGGAATGTTTTGTTATTAGATAATGTTTTTTGGACTTATGAATGTCAGAGCCACATAAAAAAGAGATATGACAATGATTTTTCATGACATGTACAAATTTTGAAAATACTATATCAATGATATATTTTGGGTAAATCAAAGACCCATGACGATCACCTAGTCATGCTATGAATAATATTTGAGAGACTTCATGAGTAAAATGTCAATCTTAATTTGAATAAATGTGTATTTTGTATTACTTCTAGAAACTATTAGGTTTCATTATATCTTTTAGGGGGATTAAAGTTGACCTAGCTAAAGTCTACACAATTACATAAATTCTACCACCATCTACCTTGAATAAAATTCATAGTTTGTAGGCTAAGATTTAATCTTTTAGACACTTCATCTCATAATAGATGATAAATGCCATACATTTATGCACTTATGAAAGAAATGTGTTACATTCTCCCAGAATGAAGTATTAAAAAACATTCAATCAACTTAAAAAATATCTTACCAACCCACCTATTATATTACCACCCATGCCAAATAAACCATTACTACTTTACCTATTAGTAACTGAGAATGCCTTGGGGGTAATTTTAACATAGCATGATGAATAGGGAAATTATCATTTCATGTATTATCATAGCCTAATATCAGTCATGTATGAGAATAACTATACATTGATTAAGAAATCTTGTTTATTAATGGTGTTCACATCCCAAAAAATTCATCATTATATGATAAATAACAAGATAATTATTATCACAAAAGTAGATCTACTCAAGTATCTTCTTTCCAAATCAACTCTATAGGGTTGTATGGAAACATGGATTATGTTATTAAGTGATTTTTAAATTGAATATGCCAACCAGCAAGACTTTTAAGGGGTAAGTACTTTCATATCGACTTGATAAAGATTCTTTTCTAGATACTTGACTTCTTACATTTGTATTTCTAGATGAGGCCATCATGACCATTGAAGAAGTAGATACACCTCTTGAGGTTGAATAGTGGAAGATGTATTTTGATGGATCATTCATGACTCATGGATTAGGGGATATAATATTATTTATTATGCCACAATAGGATCTCATTCCCAAGTCCTTTTGTATTATATTTCCCTATACCAATAACATGGCTGAGTATAAATCACTCATTACAAGCCTTTGTCAAGAATTATAATGGAACATTCAAAATTTACTGGTGTGTAGTATTTCTCAATTAATCATTAAGAAGGACACCGATCAATACCAAATAAAGGATGAGAAGGTGGTACCTTATAAATATATGGTTGATACTCTCAAGTAGTATAATACCAACATCTAATTTGAAATAATACCTCAAGCCAATGATATAATAGTTTATGTCATGGACACCATTGGTTATAATGTACATATCATCAAAATATCTAGGTATTATCAATTTCTTGTTAAACATCTCTTAGTTTTGGCACATGAATAATTAGTCATCGAGATGTTTGTGACATTGTTGGATCTACATCTCCCTAGTACTTAGATACATATACCTATCTTTAAAACAAAACCATACCTCCCAATTTATCATGTAAAAAATAAATCCTTCACCCATAAATCCTCTCATTATACCCTACTTGGGCTGACCCTGTATCATATAAGCTATGATGGAACTCTATTTCATTATTTACCTTCGAAAAAATTTGGACTAGTGTTGAGGGAAGTCCATGAATAAGTGTGTGGAGGCCACATTAGTAGGGTAATCTTAGACAAAAAATTAATAATTACTAGTTATTATTATCTAATGATGGAAGTAGACACAACTACATATGTAAAGAGGTATGTTAAGTGTCAGAAGTATGCCAATCTGATTCATACTCCAATCCAGACACTCAAACCATTGATAACACCATGGCCATTCTAAATTTTGGGACTCAAACTTGTTATTAATATCAATCCAACATCTTTAGATGGACATAAACATAGCCTAAATTCTATTGAAAACTTCACTTAGTGGGTGGAAGCCTAATTTAACATTTTAAGGTTAATAATGTAAATACCTAAGCTAGTGTTGATGCCTAAATATGTACCAAAGGTGCCTAGAGTGTTTAAGAAACATTTCTCATTTTAGAATTCAAAGAATGAGTTTCAATTTGTGATAATATTGTTATTTTTGGTGGAATAGAGTTTGAACAAATGATAGTTTCATAATATTTATTTTAGTTGGTGGTTGGGAGCCACTATGGCTAGCAAATATTTGAAAATAAAAAGATGGTATATGCTAATTAAGGTGAATTATGTTCAATTATAAGTCTAAAACTTAACTAATATGGAAAAATATAATGAATATTTAATCTAAAGTGAATTGGTCAAAAAAGAAGAAAAAGGAAGGGTAAGGGAGAGAAGAAAGATGTGACTAATCTTTATCTCAGACATCATGACAAAGTATAAATTTTTCCTAGGTATGCACTCAAAACCAATATATAAAATAAAACAACTTAAGCTCATCACAACATATATCAAGTGAAATTATAAGGAAGATAAGAAATAATGCAAATAATAACCAAGATTACTTTAAATATTTACTCCTTTAAGTGGATAGCTGATGCGCATCTACAAATACAAATAAAATAAAATGAAGTAAACTAAGGAAACTTCAATTAACCTAGCATTAGCACAAGTTAAAAAAAATAACTTAAAGGTACACACGAAGAATTCACAAGAATAATTCAAACCTAAATTTCAAGATAGATAATTGAGAGAGAAGCCATATAATAATTCACATAAATAAAATGAGACAATCCTTTTAGAATTATCTACTTACATTTGTAGATGTGCATAAGCTATCTACATAAAGGAGTAAATATTTAAAGTAAGATTGGTTATTATTTGTATTGTTTCTTATCTTCCTTAGAATTTCAATTGATATATGTTGTGATTTGATCTTAAGATATTTTATTTCACATATTGGTTTTGAGTACATACCTAGGAAACATTTGAACTTTTCATGATGTCTGAGATAAAGATCAGTCACATGTTTCTTCTCTACCTTACCCTTCATTTGATTCTTTTTTTATGAATTTAATTTATATTAAATATTAATTATATATGTCTATATTGGTTTAATTTTGAATTAATATTGAACATAATTCACCTTAATTAACATAGACAATATTTTTTATTTGAAAATATTTGCTAGCCATGGTGGATCCCAACCACTAACTAAAATAAATATTTTGAAACAGTCATTTGTTATGCCTCTATTCCACCACAAGTAACATGATTATCACAAACTAAAACTCATAATCTGAATTCTTTAAGTTCTAAAATGAGATTTCTTATTAAACACTCTTCACACTTATGGTACATATTTAGGCATCAATATGGAGGCTTCACTGGTGCTAGAAGGAGGGCCCATTCTTTGTAGATTTTTAGTATCTTTGCTACTTTTTTTGAATTCTATTTAAAGATCACTTTACTCTTTGAATATTATTATTTATTTAAGCATAATCATGTAAATTTTGGTGATCTTCATTGTTTTAGACTAGGCTTTGTGCTCATTTAGACAAAGATTAACATTCTTTGAAAACATATGCTAGATTGTGGTAAAGATAGCTTTAAAATTGTGAACCCAATAAATTTGAGGTTAGTAATAGCTATTTTGATCAAATATTCTTAGATCCTTTTCTCAATTGAGTTCATCTAAGATTAAAATGTGCAAATTTCAATATTAATCACATATTTGGATACATCTTTGAGTTGAATTAAATAATTATTGCCATCTTTTGTCATCCTTTATATGAATCTTTGTAAAATTTACTTAATGTGTATTTATATTAATTATTTTATATAAAATAGGATTTATACATCATATTTCAAATATTATTCAAAATTATTAATTTGGAATTACCAAGAATCTGAATAAGGTCACTCTCAGAGACCAGGGAACCTCTACTTGAATTTGAAGTCCACAGAAGAGCTAGGTAGGATAAGGGTAAGCACAGGGTTTTTAAGTCTTTGCCAACTTCACCAATTTAGGGTTCTCACATATTCAACCCTACTCAAGGCATGGATTGGCTAGGTGGATCTTATATCAATGTTATAGATTTTTTACATGACTTTTCCCATAACCCTAAGAAATATTTGCCAATATTTAGTCCTAATAACATTATAACTATAGAGGAACATATTAAGTCATTCAAAGCTAAATTAAAATTGCTAAATATGGTCCATGAGAATGTAGCATGTAGGTTATTTCCTTTTAATTTTAAAGATGCTACATATGAATGGTTTTTAAATTTACTTGAGAATTACATTAATAGTTGGGACTGCTTTAACAACGTCTTCATCGACTAATTTTTCAAAATTATTAGTCCTTGTATCTTATACCAACAATTCACCAAGGTAAACAAAGATGCAAATGAACCCATAAGAGATTTTAATGATAGGTTCCAAAATATGTTTAGTAAGACTATATATCCTTATAGACCAGATGAGGATTTAGCCTTAGAAATCTATAAATATGTTTTGGATCCCATGACCTCTATTTTCATAAATAAAGATGCTAGACCTATGAATACTTTGTATTTAACCTATTCTGAAGAAATGATCATCAATGATCAAATGCATCCCCAAGGTTAGATGGCTTACTCTATTCCTAATGTTAACCCACATTTGCCTACCTTGAATGTCTTACCCAATAAAAATCACAACATACCAGCTTTGAACTAAATCCCTACTTTGAACCAATTACCCTTAAGTGTTGTTCATCCCACTTAAACTTAGGATTCTTGAACACTGTTGTAAATGGATTTAATACAAGTGATCAAAATTTATTAGTACCAACCATTAGTACTAATAAAAATTAGGTTCATCATTTTAAGGCACCCAAAAAATAAAATAACTTTATCTTAAAGATGGTCCAAAAGTTAAACACTAGTTTTCTTCATAAACAAGTTGGAATTGGAGAGAAATCAGGTAGAAACTTTTCTTTCCAAAGGTTTAATAGGCCCAATAACAAGTTCTATAATGATATTTACAATAACAATAATAAAAATGAGTCATTTATTGATAATAAAATAATGGACATAAATCTTATTGATATTGCTTTACCTGATTATTGTAGAGAACATCACACTTCTAGGCATGGTGAGATAGACTACATTGAATTATATAAAGATTTTAAGGCCTTTCAAGAATAATTGGATATGTTTGAGGTGGTTACTAATAAATATAATGATTTAGGTACATCAATATCTAAATATACTAACCAAGCCTTCATGGTGGAGATGTTTGACTTCCCTTTCCAAGAAGTCAATGAACCTAATGATATTCCCAAGGAAGCCCATGCTTTTCAATAGTTTCTAAAGAAGACCTACCCTATAAGGAATAAATAGCATAATCATCCCTTGAATTCTTCAAAACCTCTAAAAAAATTTGATACTCCTCTAGATACTACCTCAGATAATAATCCAAAGCCTCTAAATGGAAATACTTCTAAACATAATACTAATGCATTCAATTCTTCCAATAAAACTAGGTATAATATTATGGAAGACATGAATAAAATTAAGGCTAACATTACATTAAATGAATTAATGAAGATCAATAATCAAAAGGACTTATTGTTGGAGTCCTTGTCTAAAAATCTTGGTAAGCCACCCCAAACTGACAATGTCAATGTTGTTATGTATAAAGCTAAGATGGAATCCCCACCTTTCTTGCTTATTGTTATAATGTTTGGTAAGAATTTACATAATTGTTTGTTATATTCTAGTGCATCCAAAAATATCATGCTAGTAGGTATTTGTAAATAGACTGTCTTGACTCATGTTAAATTTTGTAGATTTTTTACTCAATTAGATAAGTTTACAGTCAAATTAATTGAAGAATTGTCAAATGTTCATATGTAGCTTACCTCTGAGCCAAGGATCCAACAATTTATTAACATCCAGGTAGTTGACATGGCTGATCCTTATGGGATACTATTAAGTAGAGAGTGGATAAAGGCCTTGAATGGATACATGTCTATTGACTGCTCACATTTGTGGTTGACTTATAAAGGAGTCCTAAATCATATCAGAGAGAAAATAGAGCCTTAGATGAAGCACATGATCACAAAATATAATGTTGCTAATGAAAGGATCAACATGATAGACTCTAATTAGATCAACATGATGTATTATAAATTAGGAATGTATACTCTTGAGAATTCTAGGGTATGTAGTCCTAAGACTTCTCATGATTTGCCTAGAATTTGGAAATTACATCTTGATGGTGCTACGTGTGAGTCCAAATTTGGAGTGGGAATTATTATAACCAATCTTATTGGGAAATAAATAAAAGATAAATATAGAAGCCAGTTTCCTTGAAAAAATAATTTTGTAGAGTATTAAGCTTTGATTCTAGGATTGCAATTTGCCATCAAACATAGGTTTAAATAACTCTTGATTCATGGTGACTCAGAATTTGTAGTCAATCAGGTAAGGAGTAAATATTAGTTTAAATTTTCATATCTCAATAGATATAAGTGAAAAATTTTGTATTTTCTATAATATTTTGATGCTTTCAACATTATTTCCATCCCTAGGGAAGAGAACAAGTCTACTAATGAGCTTGCCTTAATTGCATCCAATATTATGCCAATCCATGACTCTCATAACTTTAACATTGAGTTGGTTCCATTCCCTTCAATTCTAGATAATGTAAACCATCTATAGGTTTTTAATAATGACCAATAGAACCTAGATTTCATGACCAACTTAGGAGTATTTGAGGCCCATGTCATAGACGAGGCCAATTAGAATGATCTTAAAGAGGATGGAAATTTTAAGAATAAAGTCATTCAACTAGATGAAAACAAAATTCTAAAAGACATGATTATCTTGGAGAGATTATTTGACTAGGATAAACTAGCTAAGAACACTAGGATTCACAAAATAAGTGGAAAGGATTACAACGAAGTTGATTTTGGACCTCAAGATCAACCTCAACTAGTTAACATTGGGACAACATATACAAACACTGAAAATAAAAGGGCCAAAGTATTGATAAAAAACTATAAGGACATATTAGCATGGTCCTATGATGACTTGAAGTTTTTTTATCCAAAATTCATCTCTCATACCATACCTTTGAAGGAAAACTACAAACCTTTCAAACAAAAGTAGAGGCTTATCAACTGTATTTTAGAACCTATGATTTTCAAGGAGGTTAAAAATTTGTTATATGTTAAGATTATATTTCCCATTAGATAATCTACTTAGGTTGCCAATTTGGTTTTAGTTAGGAAAAAGAATGGTGAAATAATACTATGAATTGATTTTAGGAATCTAAATAAATCATGTAAAAAAGACAACTATCCTTTGTCTTCTCTAGACCAAGTTATACAAAGCATTTCTAGTTTTAATATGATATCTTTTCTTGATGGATTTTTAGGGTATAACCAAGTACTATAAATCAAGAAGATAGGATGAAGACTAATTTTACTACCAAGTGGGGAAAATTTTCATACAAGAGGATGCCACTCAGACTAACAAATACATAAGTAACATTCCAAAGGGAAATGAATCATCCTTTCCAAGGTTTTGTAGGAAAATGCATTATTATATACATATATGATTGTACTTTTTTAATAAGAACATGGAGGACCACATTATGCATTTATAGCAGGTATTTGAATGGTGCAAAAAGTATGGGATTTTTCTCAACCCAAAGGAAAGTATTTTATGTGTTACTGAGAGAAAGTTTTTAGGCCATGTCATCACTAAGGAAGGAATATATATAGATCCAAATAAAGTAGATGCTATATCAAATATAGAGCCTTGTAATAGTAATAAAGAATTGAAATCATTCTCTGGAAAAATTAACTTTGTAAGAAAGTTTATTTCTAGCTTTGTATAAATTGTAAAACCATTGAATGACATGCTCAAAAAAGATGCCAAAGTCTCATGGAATGTAGAAACCAAGAAGGCCTTCAGGGACATCAAGGAGGCAATTGGTCAAGCTCTATTCCTAATAATTCTAGACTTCTCCAAATATTTTTACCTTTATTCCTTTGCTTTTGACCATACTATTACTATAATCTTAACTCAAAAAATTTATGGATGTGACCATCCAATTATTTTCATGAACATAAAATTTAAAAATTCTACGTTGAATTATTCTTTAATTTACAAACAAGCATGTGCATTAGTAAAGGTAGTAAATAAATTTAGGCACTACATTCTTAGAAATAAGGTGCATGCTATCTTACTAGACCCTATCACCAAGATCATGCTAAGTCAAAATGATCTAGGAGAAAGGAGAGGTAAATGGATGTTTGTGTTATAATAGTATGACATTGAACTAAAGACTACCAAATTGGTAAGGTGCCAAGGTTTGATTCAATTGATTTCCAATGCTAACCCCAAGTTAAATGTCATGCAGGTTGAACAAGAATTTTTTTAGTCAAAAAATTGGTATGACCCTATTATCCATCTAATGATCAATGGAAATTATCCTTTAGGGTTAACAAGGGTTAATAAGTATCTAAAATCATGAGCACTTTTCATGAGAAGCTAAGAAGTAGATATTCATCTAGAAGGAAAACAACTCACAAAATCCTTAGAACTAGTTATTATTGGCCCACAATATTTAAGGATGCCCATAAACATGTAAGGAAATGCCATTCATGTCAAGTATTAAACAAAAAAGAGACTAAAGAAGCCATACCACTACAACTAGTGATGATTGACAAGCCATTCACATAATGGGGACTAGATTTTATGGGGGTAATCAACCCTAACTCATCAAATAGTCACAAGTACATTCTAATTGTTATTGACTACTACACTAGGTAGACTAAGGCAATAACCACCAAACAGTGTATAATTGAATAAGTGATTAGTTTTTAAGAGGAAAACACATGCACCAAATTTGGGACACTAGTCTCTCTAGTATGTGATAATGGATCATATTTTGAATCCATTGAAATGATTGAATGGGCATTTGACAATAACATCATTCTTAAGTTCTCATTCAACCATTATCCTCAGGGTAATAGAGTATCAGAATCAACTAATAAGAACTTGATGAACTCAATAAAAAAGTTTGCAGTAGACAAGCCTAGTATGAGGCACAAGCTTATCAAATATACCCTATGGGAAGATAGAATAAGGGTCAAGTAGGTTCTCAAAGCATCACTTTTCTTACTAGTGTATGGCCAAGAACCCATCTTCCCCATTACACTCAAGTTCTCAATATATTGATTCATGAAAGAATATATGGATGAGGATTATGAAGTTGCAAATTCAAGATGATTGGACATTTTTCTGATGGAAGATGCCATAGAAAATGCTTTTTCCAATTTTAGTAGGCACCAAACCACATTGAAGAGGTGGTTTGATAAGCATTCCAAGATAAAGGTGTTCAAATAAGGATACTTAGTTCTTCTTTGAGACAAGGCATTTGAGCCTAAGGGTAAACACGGGAAGTTCACACCTTTGTGGATAGGTCCCTACCATATTTTTGAGACACTTAGAAACAACACCTTAAAACTAAAAGACCTACATAGAATAGAGTTCACACTACCCACCAATGGGTAGTACCTCAAGCATTACTTTTCTGCTACTCCACTAGGGATCTTCATAGAGTAAACTTTAATAATATTTAGCATTAGAGTAGGTAGGATAATTTAGTTTATTTATATTCTTTCCTTCTTATCCCTTGTTTATATGTATGTTTTTATATATTTTTATGATTTTACTTTGATTTATTCTTTCCTTACTTTCTATTATATGTGTTTTCTTGATTTTTTTTGTTCCTTACTTCTAATAATTTCTTTTGGACATCCTTCAACTTAGACTTCATTCTAATTTCTCAGGAACTCCATATATCAAGAATGTGGGTATGAATCTTAAACAAATGTTGATCATAAAAATGAAATATGAGCTTAATGATATAGTTTAGAGAAAATAGTAAGGACAGGTGGATAGACTAGATTCTCTATAAGAAATTAAACATTGTTTTGATCTAAACTTATTTTTAAGAAGAATTTCACACCTAAAATAAAAGCTTGAATTATTAAGGCACAATCATGTTTTCACTTAGCAAATATTATTGCCTGAGACAAAGGTTGTAACCATAAGTAACTATCTAAATATCAAAAAATTGATAAAATATTTAAACCTAGCTAACCTAGTTCCCAACCTTTGCTATAAATCCTAAAATATCTAAAAAATTACAAAAATAAGAAATTATTTCAAAATCAAAAGCTTTCTAAGCAAAGGTGGTTATGGTAATCTCCATTGGGGATATGGACACTTGGCTGGTAGTGGAGAAAGGCCATGAGTGGATCCAAAGTCATCTCTATCAGGGCTATGGACACCTAGCTAGTAGCAGAGCAATTCCCAAGCCCTCCCTAAGATAAAGCATGGTTCTTAATGAGTATCCAAACATGTTTTAAGTCAATGTCAATGATTGGAGACATGAAACCTAGAATATGTCCTTGAATCCCATGGAAAACAATAAGTTGAATAAAATCACACACACAACATGGTTAGGTTTTGATGTTTGATCCTAATTCTGTAGATGCAAGGTTTATTTTAACCATGAACTTATCTTGATAATGGCATTGATCAAATGAAATTAGTAATCTTGTTATTTGTCTAAACTAGAGTCTCTAGATTCTAACATATTGTTATGTTTCCCTTAGAAGTCACCATTTTTTGAGGTCAACATGACAACATTTATAAAAAATAGGGATCCTCATGTCAAAGTATGTAAATTTATACATTAAAATTGAAAATATGTTTAATCAGAACATCATTACCTTGTTTGCACATTGGTTTTATTTGAAGATCATCCACACCATGTTCTAGTTGGTATACTTGTTCATAGCTCTAGTTGAACCTTATCTAAAGTTGATAACTTTAAATCTTCTTGTTTCTAGTTATAGGTCTCAAAGGTGTCCATTGGAGGTAGACAATGTTTGAGTTTCATAATTTTAATGGTTTTATCTTAATCTAACCTTTTACTAGCCTTTGGTCTATTAAAAGTCAAATTGAATCCATATTTAAGATTCTTGAAACCCTCATTCAAAAACCCTAGCCTAGACCCCTCATTCGAATTCAAATTTGGTGGTACTAAATTACACATGAAATTTTAATATGCTATGGACTTAGTTGAATTTTATACTAAGGCTTAGTCATGTTTTTTAACACAACTAAACCTTAGTCTAAAAATTATATTCTATGTCTCTTTTATATCTTGAGCCCTTTATCCCCTTTTATTTTAATATGGTCTAACCTTTTATATGTAGGGTCATTTTCATATGTATTAACTTAGATTAATGTCTTATTCCTAAGGCTTTATTCATGTTTACTAACATAAATAAAACCTTAGTATTAAGACTTTATCCTAATTCTTATACATCTCTGATCCCTAACTTAAACCATGTGCTTGTTTGCATGATCAATGATCCATGTTCACACAAATGCTAAAAATACAATAGAGTGAGATCATCATGGATCAAAAAGGGTCCATTTTTATTATAATGTATACTTATCTTAAGTTTTACCCCAAATTTTTTATTGTATTTATCAATACAATAAAACATTATGATAAAACTTATATTATGACTTTAATTATTTAAGGGGTCTTCATTTTATTATATTTTTAAAAACTTATGTTACACTTTGGTGTAAATTATAAATGGTATCGAACTAACTTAATCCTTTTGTAACTACATGAGCCAATGGAATCTAAATACCTAGATCATAATCAAAAACTTACATTTACTAGGGTGAGATCAATCGAATTATACATATCAATTCAAAGTTCCTATGGGACCTACTGTTCATAGGACTTAAATTTGATGTTCTCACACCCATAAATTGACATTTGTGAGGTCATCATTGATGTTCATGAGGCCATAAAATTTTAGTCCCTATTATTAATTATGCAAGATTAAAATTGATGTTATTGTAACCATCAATTGATGTCTATGAGGCCATCATAGACATCTACAAGACCATCAAATTTTAGCCCCTATGGTTAATTTTTTGATCTTAAATTTGAAATTATCATGAACATCACTTGACATCTTCAAGGCCATCATTGACATTCCTGAGACCATTAAATTTTAGCCCCTATGGTTAATTTTATGAGCTTAAATTTGATGTTCTCATGACCATCAATTGAAATTCACAAGGCCATCATTGACATCTGTAAAATCATTAAATTGAAGCTCAGGAACCAATCTCAATTGGATGAATAAAAATGTTTATCTTCATGTTGCAGGATCAATGGAGTCTCATTTAGAAATTAAACATACTTAAGATTATGTAATTCAATATTAAAATCAATCTATTGTTAACCTTTAACCTATCATAGACTGAATAAAATTATGTAGGAAAAATTATAAACACCATAGCCTTAGTTTTAATGTTATCCTAAGATTGAGTCAAGTTTTAAAACATTTGACCAAACCTTAGTCTAAAATCTTATGCTTGGTCCCTATATATCCCATGAGCTTTTGGTCTATTTTATTGGCTTGATATAACTAATGTAGGGTCCTATTATTACAAAACTTACTTAAAGATTTTACCCTAAATTTTGGTCATACTTATTAATACGATATAACCTTAGGTTAAAAACCTTACGTTGAGCCATTCTATTATTATTTAGGGTCTTATTTTTACTATGTTATAAACCTAGCTTAAATAATTTAACCTAAGGTTTATTTCATGCTTATTAACACAAAATAAAACCATAATCTAAAATATTTAGGCTAAGTTATTTATAGGTATCCTAAACCTAACTTAAGCATCATGCACCTTTATAGGATCTATGGCTCACATCTACTTAAGTGAAATGATCCAATAGAGTGTAGCCATAATAAAAATTTCAATGAAGCCCAAGTAAACGTAGAATCACCACATGGTGAGAATGAATTAACTAGCAAGGTTGACAAGCTGTAGAGCTTAGAAGGCCTATAGGACCACCAAGTGACATGACCTTGGAGATAAGTATATATAATGACTAATGACATGTAACTTTTGAGATTGAGATCAATTATTCATGTTGATCCATGCAAAAATATCCAATAGAGTGAGACAAAGTCAATTTTTCAAAAGGCAACAACCAATTTTTGAATATTAATGAGTAGCTTACTATGAAAGCACCACATAGGTGCCACAATGATGCCACATTGATATAAAGTGACAAAGTTGAAGATCTTATGGGCACAAAAAAGCCAAAGCTATAAATGTAAATGTCCAAATCAAATCTAAGGCACAAACTCATTTAAGATAAAAACCCATCACCATTAAAGTTTAAAAAGACTTATTAAAAAACCCTAAGCATCTACAAATCCCTAATTCAACCACAAGTTAATCATAATAAAGCCTAAGAGAGTCTTATTGCAAATTAATCCAAAAGCAAACTTAGACTAATATTGAGTAATCTAATCAAACTCACAGTTATGGTGGTGCAAAAACAACACAAAGAGGACACAAAGATCTATTCAACTATGGATTAAAAACATAGAGTCTTTAAGGATACCAAATTTTATGTTGTAGTGTTAAATATAGGAGATAAAAACTAGTCCAAACTTTTTTGTACCATTGAGGAGCTACTAGCCATTATAAAAGAGGAATGAAAATATTGCATTAGTTAGCTATAAATATGATGAATTGCTCACCATTAAAATGACAAGCCTTCACTATGCAAAATTAAAACCAAAGGTACTACATTGCATCAATGTTATCAACCTTATTTTTAAGGATTGTAAAACTCATCAAGACATGGTAGTACATGAGTGAAATTTTAAAAGAAATACTTATATCTCCCCTTTTGATTTTGAGAGTTGCTATAGGCTACCCAAGCCTCAAGTGGATTTTCCCATAATCAAATAATGTTTTAGTAAGAATGACCTAAAAATTGTCCTTACCCCATGGTTGTATTTATGAAACCAGGTAATCTCTAACCTCAATGGAAGGATCCTAATCACCTAATTTAGGGTCGGTATAGGAATGATAATGATACTACTGAATAGATTACCTAAAATCCCCTCCACCACCTATGTCAGAAAAATCTAGGTCCCTTTTATATATTTCATGTTTGAGAAAGGACTTACTCCCTCTCTTAGATAAATGATCAATATCTACTTGAAATGATAATTCTTTATAATAAATAAGAAAATGGGCAACCACTTTTATATGATGTCTTGTATTTTAGATACCTTGCTATTGACAACCAAAATACCTAACATAGAAGAATAGTCACTTGATGGGAGAAAAAAAATCTCCTAGTATTATTCCAAATTACATACATTCAAGTATAGGGATCATATTCAATTCATATGTGACTCTGTGGACCCAAACTTATTTGAAGCCATTATATGGATCCCTATGATGAGGGTCAACCATTTGATCAAGAAGTATGTTGAGATCATTGGGGGCATTTAACTATATCCATACTAAGCTATAATCTAGATAAAGTGAAATTTGAGCCAACTCCTTAGGTTGTCAGTCCATGTGCCCACAAAGTTGGTGGAGTTAGAAGTGGCATTAGTTTCTCCAAGTTTATGCTATTTTTTAGCTCAAAAAATCCCCCTCTTTAGAATTTAAAATACTCCTTTTATATATTTCAAGGAAGTATGTAGGTCAGTCATCTCAAATTATAAGTGTATAAGTTTAAAGGACAACTATCCTTTTCTATCAAAGTTCTAGAATATACTTAACCTCTCCAAGTGGACTAACCTATAGGCAATGTGATTTTACAAATTCCACATGACTTTACAAAAGGATATTGTTTTTCAAAATTTTACAAAGTTACTATAAATAAAATATTCCTAACTTTTTCTCTGGGTTTCTTATGCTGATGAAGTCCCTTGTTGTTGTTGCCTACCCTATAGGATTGTCAACCTATAATTTTGTTCACTAATAAATTAAAGATCCACCACTAGCTTTAGGAAAATCTCATTTCCATGATCCTGTAGGTCTTTAAGGTTCCTTCTAACCTTCTCTATATCTTTTTTGATGCCACTAACATCTCCCATTTTCTCCTTGGATGGTAGGAGTAAGCTCATGACTTTATTGTTGCTATCTATTATCTAGTTTTTCCCTTGGTTTCTTATTTCTTTCATGAACTAAAAGGTTTTGTGTTTGAAATGTTCATTAGTTATGATACCCAAAAAGTTGAGGGTTGTGGGATCCTTTATAAATCTATCTAAGATATGAGATGCTATATCTTCTAGCTACTTGAAGTCTTTGGAAAGGTCATCTATTCTTTTGGACCAACTGTCTAAGGCCTCAATCTTGTCAACTAATATAGCCATGGCCATATTCAAATGTGCCCTCCTTCTAATGCCAATAAATCCTACCTATTGATGCCTAAATATGTACCATAGGTGCCTAGAGTGTTTAAAAAACACTTCTTATTTTATAATTTAAAGAATTTAGAGCATGAGTTGCAATTTGAGATAATCCTATTATCTATGGTGGAATAGGCGTAGAACAAATGACTGTTTCATAATATTTATTTTAGTTGGTGGTTGGGAGCCACTATGGTGAGTAAATATTTGAAAATAAAAATATGATTTATATTAATTAAGGTGAATTATTTTCAATTCTAAGTATAAAAATAAACCAAGATGGACAAATACAATGAAGCTTTAATCTAAAGTGAATTAGTCAAAAAATAAATAAAAGGAAGGGTAAGGTAGAGAAGAAAGATGTGACTGGTCTTTATCTCAGACATTATGACAAAGTTAAAATGTTTCCTATGCATGAACTCAAAACAAATATATGAAATAAAAAAGATTAATCTTATATCACAACATATATCAAGTGAACTTCTAAGGAAGATAATAAATAATTCAAATAAGAACCAAGCTCACTTTAAATATTTAATCATTTAAGTAGATAACTAATGCACATATACAAATGCAAAGCAAAAAAAACAAAGAAAATTAAAGAACCTCCAATTAACCTAGAGTTATCACAAGTTAATAATTATGCACTTAAAGGTACACACCAATAATTCAAATCTAAAATTTAGGATAAACAATTGAGATAGAAGCCATATAAGAATTCACACAAACAAAATGAGACAATCCCTTCAAAATTCTCTAATTGCATTAGTTTCTCCAATTTTACACTAGTTTTTAGATCAAAAACTCCCCCTCTTTACAATGGACAATACTCCTTTTATACATTTCAATTAAGTATGTCAGTCAGTCATCTCAAATTACAAGTGTATAAGTGTAACGGATAGTCATCCTTTTCTATCAAAGTTATAAAATACACTAAACCTCTCCAAGTGGATTGACCTATAGGCAATGTGATTTCAAAAATTACATATGCCTTTACAAAAGAATATTTTATTTCAAAATTTTAAAAAGTTACTATAAAGAGAATATTCATAACTAACTTTTGCTTTGTGGCCCTTATGTTGATGAAGTCCCTTATTGTTGTTGCCTACCTTGCAGGATTGTCACCTATAATATTGTTCACTAATAAATTGAAGATCCACCACTAGATTTAGTAAAAGATCCTTTCCATGGTCCTCAAGGTCATTAAGGTTCCTTTCAAACTTATATATATCCTATTTTATGCCCCAATCATCTCCCATTTTATCTTTAGATGATAAGAGTAAGCTCATGACTTTATTGTTGCCATTTGTTGTATGGTTTTGCCCTTAGTTTCTTACTTATTACATGAATTGAAAGGTTCTAGGTTTGAAATCTTCATCAATTATGATACCCATTGAGCTCAAGGATATGGGATCCTTTATCAAGTTGTCTAAGATATGAGATGATCTATCATCTAACTTCTTGAAGTCTTTGGCAAAGTCATCTATTCTTTTGGACTAGTTGTCCAGGGCCTCAATCTTGTTGACTAATATGTCCATGGCCATATTAAAATGTGCCCTATTAAAATTTATAAAATTTTGGACTAGATTTTTGGATAAGGCCTTAATAAAAATTTTAACCTAGAGACTTATAGCTTACCATTGGCCAACTTAGCTAGTTGCTTTAGATATTTGCTTCTCTATTTCTCTTTATCTAGTCTTGACTACCTTTAAAGAGCTAAATAGGTCAGCCATGGTGTCCTCAATTTTTTTAAATTTATCCTATTGGATTAATAATACATTAAACTATTTCAAATTCTTATTTTTCTATAATATGCCCTTGATCATTGTTTATAGCTAATCACTTTGAGCCTGGGCCACTTTAAGGATCTTTTCCTCAAACATCTTATCTTATCTTGGCTTTTACCCTACCACTAGAGTTAGACCAAAAAAAGGTTCAATCTTATGAATGGTGAATTATTTACCTTTAACCATGGATTTATTCTCAATAACTCTCTTTATGCTAGTTGTCTCTAGGTTGAACCAAAATCCCACTGATGATTTTGTCACTTGAGGAGTAGGGATTTTAACTTGTTCTCCACTTTGATTTCTAAGAACATCCATCTGTGCTCCTCTTAAATTTCTAAGGGTATCAAGGTGTCTTTCCTTTTCCTATTATTTTAGTTCCATAATTGAGGTCTTTAGCTCATCATGCACATGGATGTTGATAGACTTTGTAACAACCCAATGGTGGTGCATAGTTGGAACCTTTTGGAACTTGCCATATATGAAGTATTTTGGAATGGTGAGAACATAAATTGGATTGTATTCACTAAAAAAGTTGATTTCACTCTAAGGGTGAGTGAAATTTAGCTTGGGTTTCTTCCCTCCTACTTAAACCAGAGCTAGTTCAACTTTTCGTTTGGGTTGGATTGCAACCAAGACCAAGTTTAGAGCTACTTATTTTCCCTTTTCTTCCTTGTTTCCTCCTCAATTTGGGACTTAGGTTCATCCATTTATGATTTTTCTAATTCATAGTCACTAGTTAGTGATTTTAAGGCATCCTCTACCATCTCCTTAGGATCTAATGAAATTATGTCAATTTATTCAACCTATGACTCTATTTCTTATGGTTGTGTTGAAGATGATGATACTTCACTAAGTCTTCTTTCCTCAGGTCTCTTTTCATCTGGCCCTTGTACAACTTGTGCTTTGGTTTGTTGTGTCTCTTCCCATGACTACATGGGAGGAGGTCTAGAAGATGGTCCTAGTAATAAATGATACTTCTTGGGCCCCATTATCCATAGATCCCTAGTTTACAATCTCTTAATAACCTAGCCTCTAGATTAATGTTGAGTTTCTAAAATATTGTTAATACTTCTATGAATGAAGAAGCTTTAGTGTATAATTAGTCATAGATACTAGGGTGATAGTCATAGGCCATATTGATAAGCTTGGCATTCAAATATTTTACAACCCTTTCATATGGGTCCCATTGTCTCATTTCATCAATCTATAGATTGAAGGAAGTCTTATTCCTAGAGATAGTCTCTACATGGTCCAAATTTTGAAGCACAATCCTACTAATGGTCAAGGGAAAGGAATGGAATAGTCCTTTCCTTTTTATTTTACATAAGTTGTCTATGCCATGGAATAATTGGTATCCCACTTCCTACTCTACCAACTTTATGGGTACATGGACTGATAACCTAAGGGGTTGGATCAAAGTTACCTCCATCTAGATTATAGTACAATTTGGATATATCTAAATGTCCATGATGAGCTTATTGACACAGTGGATTGCACCTGGGGACAAGAAGCCTAACTCCTGCCCTTCCACACACAACAATGGAAACTCCCCTTTCACCTGTGGGACTGGCAAAGCTAGAGGGGAGAGTCTCTAGATAAGGGATAGCTCCCTCTGATGTATCTTTTAGTCCCTAGTTTATCCTATTGCTAACAAATAAAATGGAAAAAAGGGGGGGATGAAAAGGGAGAGAGAGATGATAAAAACATAACCTAAGCCCAAAAAGGAAAAGGTGATACACCAGAAAATGTGACCCACCTAGCCTAAATATACACTTTTCACCAAAAAGAATTGCCCATACACTTCATCTAAAGTGGGAATATCTTCTACAATAGTCAGATAGGGGTCCGTGAAAACACAAGGAGGAAGAAACTACCAGAGGTGTCCTCAGACACACTTATGGCAGCCTATTCATAGGCACCTATATTCTTCTCATAGACACTTCTGGTAGACCTGTAGAAAGGACTTCACAATGCACTGGACATGCTATGATCAATCTATGAAAGCATGAAAGACAATGACTTAACACAAAAGAAGAAATTAGACATATACTTTAAAGTGCAAGTCAAGATAGAGGTAAAAAAAGCTAAGTTCTGATTCAAGGTAAAATCTAGCAGCTCTGCCTTACAAGCTCGAGAGATTTTTGGGCAAAGTTTTGCCTTAAGGCTAAGAGAATGGATGTTTCTCAAACTAAGAATTTTAAAATATATAGAAAGAGGGGAAGAGAACTTTGTGCCTCTTTTGAAAAGAGTTTGGCACCCTTTCATGAGCTGGCCCATGTGCACTTAAAACATTAGAAAGAGGAAGTCACTATTATTGATGTCACTCTTCTAGAAGAGGCCTACTGGAACCATGTTATATAATCACTAAAATTGACTTTGGCATTCTAGAATTAATGTGGAAGCATAGGCTATGCCTCTTTTCTACAATCAAATTTCAGTTTATCCCCTTTTAAATGCAAACTAGAGAAGACAGGCCATGCCATTTATTATTTGCACTATTTGGTGATCATCTGGCAATAAATCACCTTCCCTTTTCCACTTAGATTGGTTTGTCTCTTTTTTCAATTTGTCTTCTTCTTGCTTTGTCTCCTTCTACTCTTTCCACCCTCAAGGGTGATCTTCTGATGGGTTGTTGTGTTCCTTGGGCTCTTTTCATGGTTGGTGCTCATGCAATTTAAAAGCAAATAGCTATTTCATTGTCTTAAAATTAACATTCACAAAACCGTCACCTTGAAACTAAATACCCAATGGATATTTCATCTCCTTAAAATTGATGGATTTTAGGACATCACCGTCCTTGGCAAATTCTGTCGGGTCTATTATTGCAGGGTTTTTTCCTGCAGACAATTTTCCTATGGACAAAAAGTCTGCGAGAATTGTCCTTATCCTTTTGCCTTTTTGCCTAAAGTTCTTTTCCTTTGGGATTCTTCCTCATGGCCTTCTCTAAATTCATTTAGACTTTTTTTTCAAAGGAATTCCTTCAGACAAAAGTCTAAAAGAATTCAAAACCTTAAGTCTTTTTGTGTCTTTTAAATCCTTTGACTGCCTTAAAGTGTTCCTTGCCCTCTGTAAGGGCTTTTGGTCTCAAAACTACCCTCCACAAGGGCACTTTCCCTTCATCTTTAGGATGCTCCCTTAAACCAAGCTGTTGAACTGACTGATTGAACCAAAAATGGGTCAACAGTTCAATGGTTCAATGGTTCAACACTTCGCACTGAGCCTTTGAACCTTCTGCGGTGAACCAAGTGATTGAACCCACAATTGAACCAAATGTTGAACCCATGATTAAACCAAATGTTGAACCTACTGATTGAACCAAGTGATTGAACTGAGTGTTGAACCATTTGATTGAATCCAGCAATGAACCATTTGATTGAACTGAGCATTGAACCAAGTGTTTGAACTTTTTCGATGAAATTAAATGTTGAACCAATCCATTGAACTTTGCCGATTAAACCAAGCATTGAAACAAGGCTGATTGAACCAAGGAATTGAAATAGTTCAATAGTTCAATGATTCCAACCTTCCTCATTATTTTATTTAGACAAGAGCTTGAAGAAGCCTTGTAAAACCAAGCACTCTTTGAAACTAATTATTCATGCGCCAAAAGACAAAACCTGCAGAGTATGTAGAAACCTCATTGCTGAGTCCATAGAAATCCAAGCTCTATAGAGTCCATATAAATGGACCTATAGAGTTTGTATAAATAGGCCTATAGAGTCTTTATAAATAAACCTAAAGAGTCTATATAAATTCTACATAGTCTATAAAAATGGACCTGTAGAGTCCATAGAAATGGACCTATAGAGTCCATAAAAATAGACATGTAGAGTCTGTATAAATTCTATAGAGTCCATATAAATGGATAGATTCATCCAAAATAAAAAATTAAATGGCCTGGAATAGCAGGGATAGAAGGGGACTGATTTTTTGGCCTGTTGGGCAAAAATGGTCAACAAATTGATGACTTCCAGCGGAAGCATGCCTGCTATGCTTAGAGACCAGTTGCCTTGTAGTCCATTAGGCATGGAGTCAAAATTCAAATTTGAAGAAAGGTTAGAAATATCCCCAAAGATCTAAGAATCAAACATGAAACTTTTTTACCCCAGACACAAAGGGAAACACACAAGGCTAAAACACTACTTGTGCAAACTGCACTTAGGGAAAGTAGGAAAATAAATTGAAAGCAAAGTACTATATACAACTAACCAAGAATATTTTCCTCCCTCTTGGATCAAAGGAAAAACTTCTTAAGTCCCCTTCCTAGCAAGAATACTTATGGTGCCAGACAAGTGGCTGAATGAAAAGGAGATTTGGTGACCTACTCCTCTTGCCTACCACCTAGATTGGCTGGTATCCGAGTGGATCAAATTCAAACATGCTCCTAACATACATGTATTCATTTTTTTCCTAAAATCTTGTTGAATGCTGGTCCTTCATGCTAGTGCATTTCACCAAGAAATCTATGGCTATTGGCTTGTCACCATAAGCCCTTTGTTGTGAATGATCCCTCTATAATGCATCGTGGTCTAACCCATTTCCTTCTACTTCATTGGAGATCCTATCAAACTCATCCTTTGCTCCCTCTTGGACTTCTTGAAGAAGGGTGACTATTGTCACGTCTGAAATGGACTCACGAAATGATTTCTCATCCCATAGAACATCACCTCTTTGTTTAAAGCTTTCTTCTTCAATGCCTTCTTCAAGGAAGATAGACCTCTCCTTTTCCTCCTCAAAGATCAGGATCTCTAGATGTTCAAAGAGATTATCTTGATCCTCCTCCAACCCAGGCTCCTCAGTGTAGTTGTCATCCTCATCAAAGCAATAAGGAAGTTCATCAAATAAAGAGGAAGAGAGCTCACCATGCTTAAGTTCCTCCTCATATTGCTGGAACATCTATATGTATGCATGCCCTGTGTCTTCTCCATTACTAATGAGGTATTCACAAGGAGCATTGATGATGATTTATTCTTATTATTACTCATGATATCCTCCTAAAGAACTACAGATTGGGTCTTCTCTTCCTCACTCACCTCTTGCAAAATAGGTTCCTTCTTGAGAAGGGATGAAGTGAAAAAACCCTACGGAAGGGGAGGTAGTCCTTGAGCTAGAATCAAATGATTCTCCTCCTTCCACTTGGCCAACACTTCATATATATCAGGTTTGGCCTGATATCTCTCTTAGAGGTGTGTAGATGGGGTGTGTTCAGACATGGAATGCACCATTGGGTCTAAACCATCCATCACACATTGGCTGAGGAATATCTCTTTGGATTCCAACTTTGTAATTCTTCTGGCCATATCCTCTTGGAAGAGCCTTTCTTGGAGGTCATAGGAATCATGGGTAGGAGCAGCTTTATCTTCATCAAGGTTTTGAGAAAAACCTTGCTTCTCCTCTTTCTTGCCCCATGATTCCATTGTTTCCTTCTAGGTCAGGAGAGTGCCATCAAGATCAATGACCTGGGGAAGTTGAGGAAGACTAGGAAAGGTATATTGATGCATAGGAAGAGTTGTTTCAAGTGAAGGCACATTTTGGCATGTATAATCCATTACTTAGGACCATGTACCTTGTATTTCTTCATATTTTTTATCAAGCTCAAGATATTCATAGAATCACCTCAAACAGCTCCCCTGGTTACCCTTCAACAATGAAGGAAGTAATGCTAGAGTTTGAGGTGGCTCCATAATAACCCAAGATCCACCAAAGTTATACAAAAATGTGATTTTTGATGGCACCAGGCTACTTAACTAGCTAATTCAACTTAGAGTCACCATTGGTGTTGATGCAAAAGCCTCTAAAGGTTGGTTGGTTGAAAAACACACCAAAAATTCTTCAACTCTTTGGACAAAACCCATCCTAGTTGATCCCACTGGGTGTCCCAAAAATTGTTGGCATAGTGTATTGCACCCAAGGGTAGGAAGCCTAACTCCCACCCTTCCACACACAACAATGGAAACTCCCCTCTCACTTGTGGGACCGGTGAAGATGGAGGGGAGAGTCTCTAGATAAGGGCTAGCTCCCTTTGATGTATCTTTTAGGCCCTAGTTTCTCCTATTGCTAACAAATAAAATGGAAAAAATGGGGGGATGAAAAGGGAGAGAGAGATGCTGAAAACAAAACCTAAGCCTAAAAAGGAAAAGGTGATACACCAAAAAATGTGACCCACCCAGCCCAAATATACACTTTTCACCAAAAAGAAGTGCCCATACACTTCATCTAAAGTGGGAAGCTCTTCTGCAATAGTCAGCTAGGGGTCCATGAAAACATAGGGAGGAAGAAACTACCAGAGGTGTCCTCAGACACACTTATGGCAGCCTATTCATAGGCACCTATACTCTTCCTATAGACACTTCTGATAGACCTACAAAAAGGAATTCACAATGCACTAAACATGGTATGATTGATCTGTGAATGCATGAAAGACAATGACTTAACACAAAAGAATAAAGTAGATATATACTAAGTTTTGATTCAAGGTATAATTTTGTAGCTCTGCCGTAGAAGCACGAGAGATTTTTGGGCAGAGTTTTGCCTTAAGGCTAAGAGAATGGATGTTTCTCAAAATGAGAATTTTACAATATATAGAAAGAGGGGAAGAGAACTTGGCACCTCTTTTGAAAAGAGTTTGGCACCCTTTCATGAGCTAGCCCATGTGCACTGAAAACATCGAAAAGAGGAAGTCACTGTTGCTGATGTCACTCTTCTAGAAGAGGCCTACTGGAACCATGTTGTATAATCATTGAAATTGACTTTGGCATTCCACCATTAATGTGGAAGTAGAGGTTATGCCTCTTTTCTACAATTAGATTTTAGTTTGTCTCCTTTTAAATACAAACTAGAGAAGACAGGCCATGTCATTTACTATTTACACCATTTGGTGATCATCTAGCAATAAATCACCTTCCCTTTGCCACTTGGACTACTTTGTCTCTTTCTAAACTTTGTCTTCTTCCTGCTTTGTCTCCTTCTACTCTTTCAACCCTCGGGGGTGATCTTCTAGCAGGTTGTTGCATTCATTGGGCTCTTTTCATGGTTGGCACTCAGGCAATTCAAAAGAAAATGGCTATTTCATTGTCATAAAATTGATGTTCACACAGCCATGACCTTGAAACTGAATACCCAATAACTAGTTCATCTCCTTAAAATTGATAGCTTCTGGGATGTCACCATCCTTGGCAAATTCCATCGAGTCTTTTTCTGTGGGGTTTTTTCTCATAGACAATTTTCTCGCAGACAAAAAGTCCATGAGAATTGTCCTTGTCCTTTTGTCTTTTCACTTAAAGTTCTTTTCCTTCAGGCTTCTTGCTCACAGCCTTCTCCGAATTCCTTTAGACAAAAGTCTAAAAGAATTCAAAACCTTAAGTAATTTCACATCTTTTAAATCCTTTGGCTACTTTGAAGTGTTCCCTACCCTCCATAAAGGATTTTAGACTCAGAACTGCCCTCCGCAAGGGCACTTGCCCTTCAACTTTAGGATGCTCCCTTGAACCAATCTATTGAATTGACTGATTGAACCAAAAATGGTTCAACGGTTCAATGGTTCAACACTTCATGCTGAGCCTTTGAACCTTCTACGATGAACCAAGTGATTGAACCTGCGATTGAACCAAATGTTGAACCCATGATTGAACCAAATGTTGAACCCATCGATTGAACCAAGCGATTGAACCCGCTAATTGAATTGAGTGTTGAACCATTTGATTGAACCTGTAATTAACCATTTGATTGAATTGAGTGTTGAGCCAAGTGTTTGAACATTGTTGATGAACTTAAATGTTGAACCAATCCATTGAACTTTGCTGATTGAACCAAGCATTGAAACAAGGCCAATTGAACCAAGGCATTGAACCAAGGCATTGAACTAGTTCAATGGTTCAATGATGCCAACCTTCCTCATGATTTTATTCAGACAAGATCCTGAAGAAGCCTTGTAAAACCCAACACTCTCTAAAACTAATTCTTCATGCACCAAAAGACAAAACCTGTAGAGTTCATAGAATCCTCATTGCTGAGTCCATAAAAATCTAAGCTCTATAGAGTGCGTAGAAATGGACCTACAGAGTTCATAGAAATGGACCTATAGAGTCTATAGAAATAAACCTATAGAGTCCATAGAAATTTTGTAAAGTCTATAGAAATGGACCTGCAGAGTCCATATAAATGGACCTGCAGAGTCCATAGAAATAGACCTATAGAGTCTGTAGAAATTCTATAGAGTCTATAGAAATGGACAAATTCATGCAAAATAAAAAATGAAATGGCCTAGAATAGTAGGGATAGAAGGGGACCAATTTTTTGGCCTGTTGGGAAAAAATGATCAATAGAGCTCAACATACTTATTAATCAAAGGGTTGACCCTCATCATATGAATCCTTGTAATGGCTTCAAATAAGGTTGGGTACACATAATCACATATGAACTAAATATGGTCCTTGTATTTAAATATATGCAATTTAGAATAATACTAGGAGACTATTTATCTCCCATCAAGTGACCATTCTTTTATGTTTGTGATTTTGGTTATGGATAGCAAGGCATCTAAAAGATAAGACATCATATAAAAGTGGTTGTTAGTTTTCTTCTTTATTGTAGAGAATTATTTTCATAAAAAGGGTAAAAATATATTAATAAAAGAAGAAGATCATTACAAGAAGAACGGGGGACCAAAATCCCCAAAGGAAAATAACCAACATAGTGAAACTAGGGATGAACCCACCTAAACATTAATAAGAACCTTCCTATCTTCCTCCAAAATATGTTCCAAATCAAAGTGTAGCTCTGAGGAGAGAGACTCCTAATCCTTGAGATTTCTCCCATCTAAATTCTCAGACGCCCATTTTGCCAAACAATCCATTGCCCTATTCCATTCACGAGGAATATGAACAAACCTAAATATATCCATGAGTGAGCTAATCCTCAAAATCTATTTCACAATCACAACAAATTGCCAATTGACATCCAACACTTTCCTCTTAACAAGCAGGTTAATCATGACTTGGGAATCCAATTCGAAAATGATCCTATGCCAACCCAATGCCTAAGCCTTCTCAAGAACATATAGAATAGATTGGCCTTCCATCATGTTGTTGGTTTTCATCCCCGCATGGACCATAAAAAGAAAAATAATCGTACCTTCAGAGTCCCTACCTATCCCACCAGTACTTGCAAGCCTAGGATTGCCCCTAGAAGAGCCATCCATATTGATCTTGAGAAACCCATTGGGAGGGTACTGCCACTAACCATCCCTATGAATATTCTCTTTGACATGCCAACCTCTCTTGACACAATCCAAATTACCTATGAATCACTTGAATCCTAGGCATGCCACCACTTCAGCATCCTATTTGGATAAAGGGAGACAAACCTCACTCTTGGCCTACACAGTCTCCTGAATCATCCCTATGACTTTTTGCCAAACTTGTTACACCATAATCCTCACATTCTAGAATATTTGGCTATTTCTCTCAAGCCAGAGCTTCCACAATAGAAAGATGGACCCCCTAACCATACATTCTACAAAGAATTTGTCCTTGAGGGGGGTTCTCCCATGCCACTCCAAAATTTGACCAAGGATGAAACATGGAAATAGGGGCACTGCCATACATCCCACCAATAATGCCAGAGTTACAAAGTAAAGGAGTAATGAAAAAATAGGTGGGTAGAATCTTCCTCAGCCACCCCATACATAACACAAACTGACGGGCCTTGGAAGCCTCTTTTCTAGAGATTGTCCTAGGTCAAGCACCTATTCCAAGCCAACAACCAAATAAAGTAGTTGCATTTTGGCCATGAGAATTTATTCCAAATCTGTCTCCACCATTGCACTTCTCCCCTACCTAATCTCTAAAATAATAAAGACTGATATATAAAGGCAACTGTGTAAGCTCCCTTAGGATTGGGAGACCAAGAAATCTCATCTTCCTCTTGGAGGGAGCTACATCGATGACTAGAAAGGAGGTTTAGTATCTCATCATGCTCCTCCTACATTCCAATAACCATCCAAGCCTTAGGAGCTTTGCATCATGCCACCTCCAACTATCTACAAGAAATATATGATTTAAAGTCACTCTCCTGAGACAAACCAGCATCAAGGAGTCTCTGGAAAAGGTTTGATAGATTAGGGAACTGAGAAATAATGGGAGGGTTACTGTCCCATGAATCAGTCCAAAAAAGAGCCTTGGATCCCCACTTACAAATATAGAATAAGCCTTCCTTAATAAGAGCAGCCCCTTTTTTGAGATTCCCCCATATCACTAAGCCTTTCCCAATGAGAGGATAGCAAGGAATATCACTCTGAGTGGTCCCCGAGTAGTACTTTTGAGAGAGAATTTTGGCCTAGGCCTTATCTTATTCAGTGCACAAATGCCAGTAAAGCTTAGCCACTAAAGTAACTCCATTTAAGTCCATCTACCTTAAGCCAAGCCCCCATGTTGTTTATGGCTACATACCATCTCCCATCTGACTAAGCTCCATTTAGAGGTCATCATAGTACCAGCCCATAAATTTTTTTTGGTAACCGAATCAAATTCCTTAATAATTCCCACTAGGGAAACTTGAAGCATACATCTATAAATGGGCAACGCATACACCATAAATTGAATTAATTGAACATAGCCTACAAAAGATAACCACCTGTGAATCTAATGATTCACCTTCACCCAAAATTTATCTAAGATATTTTGTCGGGATTCTTTGGGTATACGACCAGCTGATATAAGAATACCCAAATAAAGTAAGGGGAGAGTCCCAATCTGAAAATTCATAGTCTGAGCAATTCACTACTAGATGGGAGCCGGTGTATTAAAGAATAAGATGGATGAATTGTCTTCATTGACCTTTTTCCTAGAGGCCATTATATAAACATCTAACACCCTACACAAATTAGTTGTTTCACTCATTATGGCCATGCCCATCAGAGCAGTGTCATCAGAAAATTGCAAATGAAACTACGCCGATAGTTCACCCCCCCATTGCTAACCTTGAATATGCCCATCCTCTCTATTGCTTTTGATCATCCTTCCCAAACCTTCAGTGAGAAGAAAAAAGAGATATGGAGAGAGGGGGTCTCCTTGTCATAGCCCCCTAGAGGCACCAAATAACTCCATATGTTCCCCATTAATAAGCACTAAAAAGGAAACCAAGGAAATGCAACTCATGACCCAATGGGTCGATTCATCCACAAAACCAAAATATTTGAGAATCTTTTGTAAGAATGACCATCTTACCCTATCAAAAGCCTTGGCCATATCTAACTTAATAAACATTGCCTTATCTTTGAAGCTGGCCATGGAGTGAATGGACTTAATAGCTATGACAATACCATCAAGAATTTGCCTACCTTCCACAAAACCACTTTGTTCTTTATAAATCATAGTGCTAAGCCTACATTTTAACCTATCTACAATTATTTTAGATATGATTTTATAAAAAACATTACAAAGAGATATAGGGTGAAACTGACTTAGCCTATCAGCTCCTTCGTATTTCGGTATAAGGAAAAGATAGGTCACATTTGAAGCCTTAAGCATTTGCTTATTTTGCTAATATTCTTGAACAAAAACTAAAAGATCCATTTTGATAATATCCTAGAATTATTTATAGAATTTTGCTAGGAAGCCGTTAGGACTAGCCACTTTCCCCTTTTTCATCTGGGTAATAGTCACCTCAAGCTCCCTAAGTGTGATGTCCTTCATTAAATTCTCATTCATTTCATGCATCACCAAAGGCAGAATACAGTAGAGAACCTATACTTTTCTAGTAATTCCTCATTCACATCTTCCTAAAAAAGTATAGAGAAGTACTGCACCACCTCCTTTGACATTGCAAGAAAGGAGTTAAGTCACTCACCTCTTTCATTGACCAAGACCGAAATAGAGTTGCCATACCTCCTAGCTTTGGATGATTGAAATAAAAAGGAATTATTTCTATCTCCTTCTTGGAGCCATTTTATCCAATCTTTCTACTTTCAGAACACTTCTTCCCATAGCTTGCATTCCTCTAGGTCTTTCATAGCCTGAGCTTCATCTTGAAGTAAGTTTTCGGTCAATCCTTCCTCCCTAATTATTCTCATGATACCATCGAGCTTAGACTGTGCAGCAACCTTAGCATGAAAAATATTCCCAAAGCATTGATGATTCCACTGTTTAAGCTTATATTTCACAAAATGTAGTGATTTAGCAAAAATATACATTGTCGTACCATGGGTAGGCCTACCCCACCTCCACCAGTTGGCCACACACTTGAACAATGAATGATCCCACAACCACATGAGTTGGAATCTAAAGGAAGGAGAGTGAGGTTGGTACTTTGAAACACTATTAAACTTAATAGGCCAATGATTCGATCCTCTCTAGTCCAAAATTTTAGACCCTATAGACCACATACCCCCGACCCAATAACCAAAAACCAAAAAATGATCTAGTCTCTCAACAATGTAGTGCTTGCCAGTCCTTTGATTGTTCCAAGTAAACTATCTATTTTTGGGTTGAATGTCGACTAAATTCAAAACTTCAATATAATTTTGCATAAGAAGAGTAGAGGGGTCAAGCTTTTTCATACCACCATGCTTTTTAGTTAGATCCAAAATAGCATTAAAATCTCCAGCCATAATCCAAGGTTAGAAGGGAACCAAGCTATGGACAAAACTAATGTGGCCCCATAAGGATTGTTTACCCCACCAGTCAGTATGGGCATAGATATTAGAGAGGAGAATGACTTCCCCTATCTCAAAACTAGAATCCATCATAGTCATGGAAAACTTAGAGGACAACCATCCTATGAGGTCGATCTTGTGAGGGTTCCAAAGACAAGCTAATCCTCCTGAAGATCTGGTAGCCCCAATGCATTGGCAGTCCCCTTGCCTCCACAACTTAAGTGCTAATCTAAACATAGATTCTACTAAAAGCTTAGTCTCCTACAAAAAAATAACATCCGGTCTTTGACTTTTAATCAAATTTTGAACATCAATTTATCTAGGGTTGCTATTCAAACCCCTTACATTCCAGGATAGTACAATCATTTCAAAGGATTTAGGAAGTGAGCATCTAGAGTCTTCACTGACCCCAAATCCACCAAAGTCTCTCCCATTAGTTTCATCTTTTCTAGGTCTTTTTTCCTGCCAAGCTTGACCATTTTCTCCACCCCACCCTTCTTAAGGTCCTTTTGTAAATGTGCCAAGTGAGGAGAAGATTTACTACTCCTTGCTGCCCCTAATTCTCTAGATTTCCCTGTTAAAGACAAATTCCCATCTTCTTTAGAGGGAACAACTGAGGAAGTCAAAAAATTTGATATCAACATATGATGGTCCATGTCCATGTGCCAATCCCCAGCATCCTATGATTCAATTAAATCAACTAAAACATTGGTCTCCTAGACTGCGCCCTCAATCTATTGATCTAAGATCATCCAACCTAGATTCACATCCTATTGGTTAAGGTCATCTAGAATTTCAAATCTATTAAGCGAGTCATCTGCCTGTCTTTCCTTCAAAGACCATTTTTGACCCTTACTTCTATAGCACCCTTTGATCGAGATAAAACCATCGATTTCAGGTGCCTCACCTAGAATCAAGCCCTTTCCTTTGTCAGTTCTAGGCAAATTACGAGAAAGTTAAGCAGGCTGAGATTCAAAAGTTTTTGATTTGGGACACCATCACTACAAGTGACCATAAGCATGACAAAGACAACAACAAAAATGGAGAGTTTCATAATCCAATTGTTGAACCCAAGAAAAGGGTCTCAAACTCATTTCAATAGCATCAAGTATTGGCTTGCTAAGACCAATTTCAACACAAATGCAGGCATAAGTCATTACCTTTTTCCCAAAGATTGACATTGATAAACCGATTGGCCTTCCTAAGAGGGACACAAGCAATTGTAGGGTATCTTCATGATAGCATTCCACCAAAAAGTGAGGCAATCACACCCACACCAGGACATGGTTTGAAAATTCCTCTAAAGTTATAAAACTAGCATGCCATAGCTTGATAAACAACCCCACCTGATTATGAAAGTAAGGACCTCTAGCGAAGACTCTGTTACAGTCAGTTAGGTAGGTAAAATTAACCATAAAATAGCTATTGGCTAACATTGTGATATCCAATTTTCTTTTCAGAGCCCATGTCCTCTGAGCCCACACTTCCAAGAATTGGAGAGAAGTCGTAAGCCCCAAAAACTTGTAGTAAAAATAATGATTCGTATAATATTCAATGTCTTCAACAATCATGTCCATTGGTATAACCAGTTTGGGCCTCTCCTTGCATCTTTCCAGGCATCCATTGACCTTGAGAAGTCTCATGCCAATAGGCTCTTCTACATCACAGGGACTAGTAAACTGAGGGGGGATAGCCATTCTAGCATTCCTCAAGCCCTAGGCTGATTTCTGCACACCCAACTTCACCCTATAGTTTCAACCTGCACCCTCCCCCTTTGCGCCCTCCTTCTCCCTTATGCCTTCCTTCTCCCTTTCGGCCATCATTCATTCAATCCTCTCTATTGTAGAGAATTATTATTTGAAGCAGATATTTCTCATTTCTCTAGGAGGGGGAGTAAGTCCTTTCTCAACCATGAAATATATAAAAGGGACTCAAATTTTGTTGACATAGGTGGTGGAGGGGATTTTAGACAATCTATTCAATAATGTCATTATTATTCTAATACTAGCCCTAAATTAGGAGATTGGGATCATTCTATTGAGGTTAGAGATTACCTATTTTTTTTAATACAACCATGGGGTAAGGGTGGTTTTCAAATCATTGTTACTAGACCATTATATGTTGGTGGGTAAATCCACCTAAGGCTTGGGTAGCTTGTAGTAACTCTCAAAGGCAATAGGGGAGATATAAGTAATTATTTTAAAACTATGCTCATGTACTATCATGTCTTGATCAATTTTACAATCCTTAAAAATAGGGTTGATAACATTAATGTAATTTGGTACCTCTAGCTTTGATACTATATATTGAATAATTGTCAATTGAATGGTAAGCAGGCCATCATATCTCTAACTGATCGATGCAATCTTTTTGTCATCTTTTGTAATGGCTGGAAGCTCCTTAATGGTCTAGAAAAGTTTGGACCAGTTATTACCTCTTGTATTCAAGGATATAACATCAAATTTTGTATCTTTAAAGACTCTCCCTTTTGAATCTATAGTCAAATAGATCTCTATGTCCTCTTTATGTTATTTTTGGGTTGCCATGACTATGAGTCTATTTAGATTACTCACTAGTGGTCTAAGTTTGTTTTTGGATAAGTTTACACTTGCTCAGATAGTAATTAGACTCTCTCAGGCTTGATTATGATCAACTTGTGATTTAATTAGGGATTTGTATATGCTTAATGGTTTTTAACAAGTATTTTTGATCTTTAATGGTGATGGCTTTTGAGATTAAATGAGTTTGTGCCTTATATTTTATTTGAACCTTCACATTTATACCTTTGACTTTTCTATTCCCATAAGATCTTCAACTTTTTCACTTTCTATCAATGTGGCATCATCGTGGCACTTATGTGGCATTTTCATGGAAAGCTACTCATTAATATTCCAAAACTGACTGTTGCCTTTTGAAAAATATTGTTCATCTCAACCCATTAGATATTTTTACATAGATCAACATGAATCATTGATCTCAATCCCAAAATCTACATGACATTGGTTTTTATATATAATTGGCTCTGAGGTCATGCCACTTGGCCATCCCATAGGCCTTCTAAGATTCAGAGCTTGTCAGCCTTATTTGTTAACATGTTCTTACCACATGGTAATTCTACATTTGTTGAGGGCTCCATTGAAATTTTGAATTTGACTACACTTCATCATATCATTTCATCTGAGTGGATGTGAGCCATAGATCCTTAAAAGGTACATGATGCTTAAGTTAATTTCAAGATACATATAAAGAACTTAGCCTAAATACTTTAGACTATATATTTATTTTGTGTTAATAAATATGAAATAAACCTTAGGCTAAAGTATTTAAGCTAGGTTTAAAACATAGGAAAATGGGGACCCTAAATAATAATAGGTCTCAACATAAGGTTTTTAACCTAATATTTTATTGTATTAATAAATATGATAAAATATCTATGCTAATTTTTATAGAAATATGACCATGCATTATTTATATTTAGCCAATAAAATAGACCAAAAGATCATGGGATAAATAGGGAGCAAGCATAATATTTTAGATTAAAGTTTGGTCAAATATTTAAAAACATGACTCAATCTTAGGATAACATTTAAGCTAAGTCTATAGTGTTTATATTTGCTCCCATGCAATTTTACTTAGTTTATGATAGGTTAAAGGTTGATAAAAGATTGATTTTAATATTGAAGTACATAATCTTAAGCATGTTTATTTTCCAAATGAGACTCCATTGATACTAAAACATAAAGACAAACATGTTTATTCATCCAAATGAGATTGGTTCTTGAGATTGAATTTGATGATATTGCATACATCAGTTATGGCCTCATGGATGCCATTTGATAGTTATGAGAATGTCAAATTTAAGCTCACAAAATTAACCATAGGGGATAAAATTTGATGGTATCATGGACATCAATGATGACCTCACAAATTTTAACTAATGGTCACAAGAACATCAAATTTAAGCTCACAAAGTTAACCATAGGAGCTAAAATTAAATGGTCTTGTAGACATCAATGATAACCTCATGGACATCAATTGAAAATTATGATAATACCAATTTTAAGATCACATAATTAACCATAAGGATTAAAATTTTATGGCCTTATGGAAATAAATTATAGCCTCATATATGTCAATTTATAGGTGAAAGAACATCAAATTTAAGTCCCATGAACAATAGGCCCCATAGGAACTTTCAATTGATACACATCATTTGATTGATCTCGCCTGAGTAAATGTGGTTTATCAATTATGATCCAGGTAGTTAGACGTCATTGGCTTCTGTAGTTAAAAAAGGATTAAGTGAGATTGAGACAATTTAATTTAGACCAAAGTGTAACATAATTTATTTAAAATATTATAAAATGAAGACCCCTCAAATAATTAAAGTCATAACATAAGTTTTATCCTAAGGTTTTATTGTATTGATAAATACAATAAAAACCTTGGGGTAAAATTTAAGCTAAGTATAAATTATAATAAAAAGGGACCCATTTTGATCCATGATGATCTCACTCCATTAGATCTTTAGCATTCGAGTGAATGTAGATCATCGATTCTGCAAACAAACACATGGTTTAAGTCAGAGCTCAGAGATGTATAAGACTTAGGATAAAGTATTAAGACTAAGGGTTTGTTTATGTTAATAAAAATTGATGAAGCCTTAGGATTAAGACATTAATCTAAGTCAATAACATATGAAAAATACCCTTTGTATAAAAGGTTAGACCATATTAAAATAAAAGGGGACAAAGGGATTGTGATATAAAAGAGACCTAGTATATAATTTTTAGACTAAGGTTTGGTCATTTTGAAAAACACAACTAAGCCTTAGTATAAAAAATCAAATAAGTCCATATCATATTAAAATTTCTCACGGAATTTATTCTTTCCAAATTTGAATTTGAATGAGGGGTCTAGGCTAAGGTTTCTAAATGAGGTTTTTACGAAGCTTGAATATGGATTCAACTTGACTTATAATAGACCAAAGGCTAGTAAAAGGTTAGATTAAGATAAAACCAATAAAATTATGAAACCCAAACATTTTCTACCTCTAATGGACACTTATTAGACCTATAACTAGAAACAAGAAGATCCAAAATTAGCAAATTTAGACAAGGTTAAACCAAAGCCATGAACAAGAATACCAACTAGAACATGGTGTGGATGATATTCAAATAAGAATAATGTGAAAACATGGTAATGATGTTTTTCTCAAAAGGATTTTCAATTTTAAAGTATAAAGTTGTAAAATTGACATGAGGGTCCCCATTTTTTAGAAATGGGGGTATGTTGACCTCAACAACTAGATTAAAGGGTTAAAATCTCTAAATCATTAAAATAATATGCAATAATTAATCATTGATTTTTTAATATATTTTTACCTTATTTTGACTTTCTAAAAATAGTAATAAATAGACATAAATATAAACTTATATGGAAAGTGATTATCATGAATGATCTACGTTATGAAAACTAGTTATAGATAGTTCTGAGTGACATCAACAAGATTCTAGAATTTGTTTACTCACTTAAAAATAGTGCCATGTTATTGTAGTGTCCTCAAAGTGGTACTAGTGTCTCCTTTTTAGGACCATTATTTTTTATGAGAACACATGCACCTATATTTTTAGGTCCTCTTCTTGTGTGCATAAAATATGGAACTCTGTGTTGTGCCTGGAAAACCTAATTTAGTGTGAAAAATCCTATTTGCAAGTATGGCATGAGCAATAATTACGTGTTCATTAGTAGGATAGGATGGATATCCTCAACACCCTGTTATGAATAGAATTACCTACATAACAAAAATTTGAAGAGGGATTAAGGTTGTTATAGTTATCCCACCTAGTACTTGATGTAAGTGTAAGTTAATGCTAAAATAAGAGTGGTCTTGGATTCCTTGAATGTGATTGAGGTTTGAAATCTTTGAAAACTAGGTCTAGGGATGTTATGGATGGTAGTATGTAGAATAGAGATAAAACAATTTAATTTTACTCAACTTTTCTTTGGTTTAAATAGGATTTTGCATCTATTTTCCATCTAATGAATAAGGGTCAAATAGACTTGTATTTATAGAGATCTATAGCTTGTGTGGATAATAAAATGTACTTCTGCTAACCTTAGCAGGGGCACACATTTGAAAAATTATATTTTTATGAGATTAAACCTAAGGACAATAGCATCTAGTTAGGGACACTAGAACCATATGGATGTAGTGTCCAAAATGTGGCACTAATGTCCATCTAGTATACTACTAGAAAAACTAGGTTGGGATCTGAGAAAACTATCCTATGATTATGTTTTGGTTGATTGTAATTATATGTGGTCTACATAATGATTGGAAAAGTATGGTAAAGGATATAAGATAGGTCTAGGCTTAATATAAGAATAGATTAACTCAAGAAACACTCTTAGCATCCAATTACCACTTTTAGATTATTAAAAATCCATTCCCTTCACTTACGTCACTAGCAAGAAGATATCTAAGTTCATATTCAACCATCTCGTTTTCCACTCTGGTATTCCCTATGACAATGTATCTAATAATGATAGATTATTCAAGAGTAAAGATGTGAAATCACTTTATTCTCAATACCAAATCAAATAAAATTTCTCTACCACTTACTATCTACAAGGCAATGGATAAGCTAAGGCTTATAATAAAACCATTATTAATATTATAAAGAATATTGTCAATGACATTGGTTATAATTAGCACTTGCAGTTATTTAATGCCCTCTAGGCATTCTATACCACATTTCATACTCTAATAATAGCTACACCCTATTCACTTTCTTATGAAATTGGATCCATTCTTCCCATTGAGGTCAAGTTACCTTCTCTCTAAATTTTATCACAACACATCATCAATGATGAATACTATAGAGTGGATCACTTACAAGTGCTAGATTTACTTGATGGTAAATGCTTAGCCTCTTTAAATAATATCTAAGTTTATTATAACTAACTCAAATGCCAATATAATAGGCACATAAAGCATCTTGAATTTGAGCTTGGTGATCTAGTACTAAAAGAGAATCAAAATAATGTTAATGCTAAAACTAATAAAAATGGAATGTTCCAACCAAACTAGTTAGGGCCCTACGTATTTCTTGCCAACTAAGATTCTGGAGCATATAGGCTCACTACACCAGAAGGAGATGAACTTGATGAACCAATGAACATAATGCACCTCAAATGTTTCTATGCTAGAACAATTTAGATTATTTTCTATAAAGATCATCTAAGTTAATATACATTATACATATTCTTTGTACTATACCCCTTTCCATTCTACCATACCCTTAACCCTTCACCATCTAGTTATTTTTACCTAAACCTACCTATCATATTTAGCCTTGGTTCTAATTTATTTGTACTTTAGGCATGTTTAGTGGTTGATGACAAATTCATTTTCATTAGTAGCTTCAAAATTACATGTTTGAATGGTAGTAGATGAAAGTAGTATGATAGTGATCCTAGTAAATACATTCCTTATTGGTTGTTATTTTTGACTGGTGCCACTGATTATAATTACCTTTGGGTAACTCAATATTCCACCTTATGCTACCAATTATAAAAGTAAATGGGAAAATTAGTACCACTAACACTTTATCATTATTTCCTTTTATAACCACCTATGGGAAAATTAGGAACAACACTTTGACCATGCATTTATGCATCACTTTTCCATTACTTTTATCATTTATCTTTCCATTTACCTTTTACCCAGAACTTGATGGTACTTAATTAGAAACATTTCACTACCTTTTATGAATATATAACTATAATTAATTAAGGTCCTAATAGGACTATATAGGTAGTAATTGATTTAATTTGATGTCAGCTCAGTCACTAATTTTCTATCCTCTCACTATTTTGTGAGCTTGGACTATGTCGTATCTCATCATTGTCTATGGAATTGAGATATCAAAAACATTCAAAATAATTTTCTACCTCTTGGATAAGTGGAACTACATTAATCTAAGGTCCTAATGGGACTATGTGGGCAACACTCAATTCATGTTGATGTCAGATCGATCACCTCTTTTCCATTGTCTCACCATTTTGAGAGTAACCCAATCCATAGCTCTCTTCATTTTGAGATCAACCTAAGCCACACTCAAATTTTATGATTTTAGCTCTTCTATGTCTCATAATTCTTGATTAAGTTGAGATTCTTATAAAATTCCAAAAAAAAATTAAATAGTTTTAAAACCCCTAAAAATATGTAAAAGATCTAATAATCACAAAAATCACAAAATCATGAAAATTTGCTAAGAATTTTCATGTGAGATATCAAGCCATCAAAATTTTTTGGGATGGACCATCTTATTTGTTCAGTTTATTTCTAGACCACCTTGGTCTTTTTATTCCTATTTATAAGATAAATATATCATCCTGAGGTCCACACAAACTATGTAGGCAACACTTCGATGCATAGGGTACCTCAAGTTAGCTCGGCTACACCTTCCTTTCCTTTTAAACCAATTCTTTGCCTTAAGGATCTTGGGACCCATAACTATTTTACAAACAACCACTTTTCATTTAGTTTCCCCATCCTTATTTTCCTCAAGACATACACTCTCATCATTTTATGAGTTCATGTTATGAGTATTATGTATTCAAATTTGATACACTAATAACCACTCGGCTTCATCTTACTCACTCACC
Source organism: Torreya grandis (assembly GCA_037957365.1). Lineage (NCBI taxonomy): Eukaryota > Viridiplantae > Streptophyta > Pinopsida > Cupressales > Taxaceae > Torreya > Torreya grandis. The sequence continues at coordinate 1,415,166 of JARHVA010001469.1, forward strand.
ATTTTACGAGCTCATTTTCCTCCTAAGCCATATTTGTAATAGACACTATGCATGACCAATTAATTTCATTTTTGAATAATTTTCTCTAGAATTTTAGTGTGGTTTTAACCTAAACCATACACTCGTGCTTGGATGATATTTTTTGTGTTGACATTTTCATGATCGGGAAAAGGCATCCCCTATTTTCTCACACACTCACCATTTTGTGAGACCATTCCTATTTTAATCTACATGTCAATCATGTTTTTTAATCATTCATTTTCTTATATCCCATATCTTGGGAGAAATACATTTGTCTTGAAGCTTACATTGGATCTTGTATCTATGGAACTACATAGGCACCATCCACTTACCTTGTGCATCTGGAGTTAGTTCGGGTACCCCTTCCTTTTCTTTGACACCCCCCACCCCATTGTATTCATGTTGTCTTTTTTGTGTCATTATTTTCCTATAGCCTAGGGGAAACCTTGTGCCAATTATTATTGTGTTGTACCAGTGTCATTGTTACCTAGTTTAGGGGTCACCATGTCACAAAGAATAACACCTTTATCACACACAAACAATTTGTTTTATATTTGCACTAACAATGTGATTAACCATTATTTTTATTAATGTTTGTTTCACTTAATTTATTTTGAGTAACTTTTTTACTACTCTTTTCTTTTCTTTAGATTTTTTAGTTATTTTTTATTATTTTATTCACTTGGTTTGTTTGTGTGTTTTGTTTGTTTATTAGTGTTTTATTGTTTATTTTTATTGGTGTTTTATTGTGTTTTTGTTTGTTTATATCCCATTTGAATTTATATTTTTGTGTGTTTGTTTATTCCTCAGTTGTCATAGGATTATTAAAATGTGTTTGTACTTAATTATTGATTATCCATATCATGTACTTCAGTTGTGAATTTTTGTATTTAGTCTTACACTTGATTTATTTATTCTATTTACACTTGAGATTTGATTATTCATATATTATTCATAATTTGTTTATATTTACATTTAAACTAAGTTTTATATTCTTAAAATATGAATTATCATTTTATTTATCCATAAATATCATGCATAATATAAAAATCTATAACAAAAATCATGCTCACAAAGTCTTCTAACAATAACATCTCTTCAATAGTCACAAAACAAATACATGCCTCAATCCATGAGTAATAAACAAGGGCAAAAAATTATTTATTATGTGTTTATATAGAGAAGCATCTCTAAATAATCCTTAATATGAGTCATACAACATAATAAGATGATAATATCAAAAGAATAAATCCTAATCTTAAATATCTTTTTGGGCCTCCTCATGAGACCCATTTAACAAGATTTTTTAGCCTATATCTCATGTTTGTAAGAATATGTATTTTAGAACTCACATTTAAGCTATAAATGTGTTGTTATCTTTTGCCAATACCATATTTTTGGGTCTCCTCCAAAGACCCTTTTAAAAACATGATTTTTAATCATATATCCCATGTTTGTTCAAATGTACATCTTCAAACTCACATTTAGGCTAGAAATGTGTTGTTATCCTTTGCTATTACGATCCTTTTGGGCCTCTTCTTGAGACCCATTTAACAATAAATGTTTTCAGTCTATATCCCATGTTTTTTTGAATGTGTATCTTTGAACTCACATTTAGGCTATAAATGTGTGGATATCCTTTGCCAATGTATGTGTTCTTGATTATAGCTACCTTTGGGAAAAATTTTCCTTTTCTTTTTTATTCCTGATTGTAACTACCTTTAAGCAAATTAGTGTTTCTTGTTTGGTTATTGATTATAACTGCCTTTGGAAAAATTAGTATATATCCCATTTCCCTACTAGGGCATCTATTTGTACCACTATTTATAACTATCTTTGGGCAAATTAGTGCCACACCCTACATTACAAATTATAACTGCCTTTGGGAAACTTAGTAATCTATCATTATTACTACCTATAACTACCTTTAACTACCTTTGGGAAATTCATTACTCTTAACCCTGTGACCATATAGATCATTTCATTTTCTTCATTTCAAGGGAACATTTGATGATTATATTCTTTTTGCCTACTCCCTTAAGGGGGCATCAAGGGTTTATGAACCACCCTCTAGGGCATTAACTATTCAACTTAACAAATTTTTTATTCTTTGAAAAGATGTCATTGTGCCTATGTATCACAGTGACTTCTCAAATAGGGATAAACTGTAGACAGTTAGTTATGGCCTCTTTCATGCCTAAACTGGCATTTAATTCAATTTCTAGAAAATGACAAATTTTAATCCTAGAAATCACCTAAATTACCCAAATTTATCTATGTAAGGGATTTAATTTCCTATAAACATGATGAAACTAGATTATTTAGAGTATTACTCGATATGCATCACTAACCTACTTTAGTTCTAGTCCTAGTCAAATTATGCCATAGCAATTTAACACTTTTGCCATTCTAATCTAATAATTCATGCTATTTAAATCAATTACCAAAAGATAAAAGCACTAAGCAAGACTAATTATATTGAAAATCCTAATTAACTTGTCTAAAAAAAAATTCCAAATCAAATTAGTGAATTTTATTTACTAAAAAATAATTTTAGCCAAAAATGAAGTCTAAGAGTCAAATGAGATAATAAAGTGATTTATTATCTCATAAATATTAAAAAATATGACTCACACCTCACAAATATTTAAAGTTAATTGTCATGCCACAAAAATATCAAAAACTAAAGTGTCAATATTTCATGAGTGCCTTAACACCACCTAGAGTTAGACTGACTCAACCCAGGTTAATTTAGACTCAACCCAAGTTAGAATTTAACCACCCCTACCCATGGTTAGAGTTAGTTATTTGATATATAAATACAAGTGCCCACACCATTGATTAAAAATATTCTATGTATAAGGTTATTCTCATAGAATACCTTCTTGAATCCTTTAAGAGAATTGTTATTATACCAAAATTATGCCAAGATTCACACCAAGACACAAGTGACTATTAAAGAGATGATACCACCATGGAATAACATTTATAAAAGATTAAAATAATCATAGGTTGAGCATGAAAATTCTTATGCAAACAAGTAATCATCATATGAGTCAAGGGAGGTAAAAAAATTATATTGTCTTCGTCTCTATTTTGTGTTCTTGCTTATTATGATATGCTCTCCCTAGTTCTTAGGCAAAAGTGTTTAGTCTTAATGAATTTTTATTATTGATGTTTTATCATTAGGACTAACATGAGACTAATTTACATATTGTTTCCTCTTGTAACTCATAAGTTACACTAATGGGGTCATCATCATGGTGCTTCTTGTCATACACTTTTACTTGAGTCTATCCATTGACATACATCCACATTATCATCATGGCTTTTATCATTGATGTGTTGTTTCCATTTGTGTATTGGATCGAGAGTAAGGACTTATGCACATTAAAACCAAATAATAATAGTGTTTTATATCATTATATATTTCATCATGTGCTACATTAAAAAATAGGTGTTCAAGTCTTATATAGTAAAGTTGCACTGACAATATCTCTTCAAGCATAATTTACCTATCTAATGCATGACCAAAATGGCATTTCATTTTTTAAACACATCACAAGAAAATAATTAAGACAACATGGATATATTTATGTTAATTAAGGATGCACATCTCTAAATAATCATGTAATAAATGGGTCATACACATTGGTCTATCATTATTTTATATCAGGTCATGATCATTTTCCCCATCCATTTTCTCACTTACCAAGAGAACTACATTGCCTTGAGGTCCATTTGGACTATGTAGGAAGCACTCATTACCAACTAGTCCCTCAAATTAGGTTGATAACCCTTATTTAATTCTTATTAGAATCCATATTATTCAAATTATATATCATCATTCTTTAATCATCATTGTGTTCTTCCAATCATTTCTTTCATCAACTTTGATCATTCTCATGTGTCTAGAATTTTTATGGCTTCTTCATTATTTGAAAATTCACTCTACCATTACACCTATGTTTGCATCATTCATATCATATTTAATATATGTAATAGGTTATATTATTCATCTACACTTATCAATCCACCTTGTTAGGGTAAAGTATTTATACCAATCAATAATCAAATCTACCCTGCTAGGGAAAATCATTTAAATCACTGATTAAATCCACCATGTTAGGTAAAATAATTAGTCAATTAATCCTTATTTATTCTAATTACAAGCTATAAAAATTTCACGCTCTTTAGGAAATTCAAAGTTTGCAACTTATTTTGGGATCAGTCATTTCCCTAAGCCCATAACATTCACCCTATTTAGGGTATGTTAAAGTGTTTCACTTATCTTTGGATGCATCTTTCCCAGTTCCCCCTACCTTGGGGCCAATTCAATTATATTTTATTCATCATACAAAATCAAAGTGTGTAAGAATTAGATTATAGGGATTAATCTCATCTATGGTTTAATTTCGCTTTTCTTCTTGTCCATTTTTCTTCTTTTTGAGGGCTTGTCCATCCATCTTATTTTTCAGCCACTCCCTTGAGAGGGCATCATGGGTGTCCCAAACCTTGTTTGGGGCACCATTATGAAATAATTTTCAAAAAATTTAAAAATATTCAAAAAAATGTGAACACATAATTATTTAATCATTAACAAATCATTTTAATGACTTTTTCATTATTTTAAAAGTCATTTTTTGCTTGTGTCTCGTAACACCTTCTTAAATAGGGGAAATGTATACACTCAATTCTCACCACTCTCATGTCAAATTGAAATTAGAATTATTTATAGAAATAACACATGAATAAAAAAAACACCCAAATTATTTTGTGTAATTGGTGTCCATCTCCTAAAACATATTTGGGCATCCCTTATTAGGGTAATTTATTATACACAACTATCATCTTTATTTAATTCATCTTAAATCCAATTACAACTATGAAAGAGATGTTTTGTGATTAATTACGTCAAATAGTTATTTTAAATTTATAAGTAAATTCACTTTTCATAAGTTAATTAAAGTCATTTAATTAGCCTAATCTTATTCTAATAAAAAAGTCCATAGTTTTTGAGATTTCTTATTTTCCAAATTCATTAGTTATATTTATTCATCAATTCTCATGACAAGTGGCCAAGTGGATCATGACATAATGATGACATCATAATAAATATCAAGAAATATGACATCATGATGGCATCATTAGAAAAATTATTAAACACTAATAAATGAATGCAAGTAAATATCTAATTTTGGAAGCTATGCCTAATTAATACCAAATAATGATTGTATTTTGCCTACCAAATTTGATCAAGGCTGAACCACACATATTGAATCACATACAATGAGTGGAATCAATTTAAATAATATATAAATACCAAGGATACCATAGACCAATATCAATTTTTTTAGTGCAAAGACATAATTCAAAATTTATGCTAAAGCTTCAACCATTTTATTCAATTTGCATACTCAAATCCAATCCAAGTGGTGCATGAGGAGATGTTGGAGGAACTTTCCCAACCACATTTCAAAATATATTGAGTTTTATAATTGGGAATAAACATGCTTATGTACATCCCATAAGGATAAGTCACTTTGGGAAGGTATAATCATTTTGGTATAATTTTATTATATGTTTCTTCATTTCATTAATATTTCTCAACTAAGGTAATAGGCCTAATATGTTAGTTTTGTGAATTTATTTATACTTTGATACCAATAAATAAGTTAACCTATTTCATAATCCTAATTCAAATTAACCATTTTTATTCTTCTAGGTTTTATGTCACTTTCACTATGGTGCATTCATATATAGGTCATAGACTATCACTCCTAGTCAAATGTAAAAACCCTAGTTCTTCATCTTCATAGTGGTTGTGGGAAAAAAGAATAAGTGGGAACATAGTTTTAGGCTACCTAAAAGACCCTCTATCATTGAACGCTATTTACTTATCCAATTCTCTAAAGAAGGCCTCAAAATTATGTAGTTTTCTTATATTTTTTGGCTTATGTGTTAACCATGCAATGTTTGATAAGTAAGTAGAACAATGACCTAACTTATAACTTGGTAATTATGGCTCTTAGGTTATTCATTATTACTTAAAATCTATATACCTATTATCCTTATCATTGATATATAAATAGGATAAAATACGTAATATTTTTTCATTTGAGTGCTTGATATAATGCTTTTGGTAAGTTTTTTTGTGAGTTATTAGATATTTTATTGGTTAAGAATGAATGAGGATTGATATTATATTTATGCCAATCCTTTAGAGAATATCATGCAAAAAATCAATTACACTAACCAGAAGAATACATTTCATTTTCAAGTTGGATGAATTTAGAGCACTAGAAACTTGTGTTAGGAAAGGATACTTGTCTTGACATAGGCATCTAACTAGGATGTAAGTGCTCATATAGTTATAAAGTAGATGCAAGTATAAATATTATAAAAATGGAAGATAAGTAGGTTTATAGCATTTTGGGCAAGGTAGAAGGAATGAATCATCAAAATGGCATTGGTCAAATTAAGAGATAAGTAATTAGGCATAAATACATAGTGTATACAAGCCTTGTTTGTAGTAATAAAGGTCTAGAAGATGAAGGTACATCCATGATATATATTTTCCAAATGTACAAGACTAAGGTGTTATATAATTTATAAATAATTTATATAGGTTCCATATGCTAAAATATATATACATCATACTACAAACTATCATCATGATAGTGTCACTTATGTTACAAAGTCAAATCATTTTTTACATTCCAAGTTAAGACCAAATATTTCACAATAGCATGATACTTTTCATTAGTGAGAGGTCATATCTCCTATGTTAGATATTGGAGATATTTATTATGAAGATCTTATGAGATTCATTGTCAATATATTCCTTTTTCAGTTATATATATTCAAAAATACAATAAAAATATAATATTTGAAAAATTATAAAAATTAGGGCTGACACATGATATATGTAATTCATTTACATTCATCATTTTTTAATTCAATATATGCAACAATTTATATCTAGTTTTATATAAAATATGATTTACAATTGTATTTGAGTGATTTTTATAACATATAGGTTGTCACTTTTAGATGTAGTTGTAGGTGGTGATACTATCTCAGAACCATAATGTATACATATGCAAAATCACACTAATCCAAATAATAACACACTATGCTCTTATCTATTTCCATTAGACTTGTCCCTATGAACATAGGCTCTAATTTCTTAGATCCAAAATAGTCACATGCCTTCTACATATTTTTTGCATCACATCAAGTTCACTAGAGGCATATTTTACCTAGGTTTCATCACTATATAACTATCCCTTTTATTCCTAATACACCATAGTACATTATGTACATCTTTCCATAGTTGCTTACTTACTTTCACATTGTTATCTTACTAGATACCTATTTTTTTGAATATAACAATGTTGAAAATTACTTATGTAGATCAATTTCACTTATTCATGCATGTTTATCATGTTTTCTTCTTTGATTCATGCTTTGTGTGAATTAATTTCTCTTGATTATGGACATTTTAACATGTCCTTGTTATAATATCTAAGCCTTATTTTTTGTTTGTGAGACATTTGAACATGTCCCTTGTACGCATTCCCTTAGCCTTCCTCCATGTTTTATGTGATTTTTTGTGTTCTTTTTGTGTATACATCATGAACATGACTCTTGTTTAATTTTTTTTCTCATTTTATGATGTCATGATCAATATCATTCATTTTACCCAAGTATTTCTATATCACTTTCACATACTGAGTATATGATCATTTATTCAATAAATGCCTAATTTATAACATCTATCTAGATAAGACACTATGAATAATTTGTTCTACATGTATCATACATTACTATATTACATAGATTATCAATATAATGCCTTTATCTCAAATGTTAGCATAATTACTATAGATTTAAATCTTTATAAAACATCATTTTCATAAATTTTATTTAGCTAATTTATTATGTAGGATTCATAACTCACCTCTAAAGAGGGTAAATACACAAGGGTTTGTCTTAGGTACTAAATTACAATAGTCCATTACAAATACACAAAATAACATTACTTGCTCAATTGATCACATTACATACTTAATTTTTTTCCTAGAAATTTCATTCAAATATCACCATTCCATTTTTACAATAACATAGGTTTTGGTTATCCAAAATAGTGCACTTTCATCCAAAGAAATAGGAAACAATGTTTTTCATAATTATTAAAATCATACTCAGTCTACATAATAGTTTTCAATGGTTTCCTAGAAATAATTTCATATTTTAAATAATATTACTATATATTTTCTCAGATTGGGGGAATCATATGTGGTATATGATCTATAATTATACGTGTGTTTTTACTCAGTTATCAAAATCAATATACTTAAATACAAAATTAGAGACATATGTATAGCACATGATCACTTTATTTCTCAATGTTACACAAGTTCCCATGAAAATAATGGAAATTTATGTCACTATCTATGTTGTATATACCAAAATAATTTCATATCACTTTTTCACTAGTTTTACATCAAAATGAATCTTATTCTATCTATAGCGGTTGATTCAGATTTTTTACCTAGTTTTACACTAGAATGATTTATTATAATTCATATAGGGATTCCAAGATAATGTAATAATTTGAGTTTTACAATGATTAATTCAATTTCATATTGAATTTTTAATAACACTCTTATACCATTGAGTATTGGGGTATGCATATTCCAATCTAAGTATTTCAACAAAAACAATCTCTAAGGGTTATACCCTCTCTAGTCATCATTTTTTGCACCAAAAAACACATAGATTCATGTACATGAAAAGTTGTATTCATTCCTTATTATATTTAATTTCATATTTTCATCCTAAGTAGGGATTCATTTATATATGTTGCATTTCAAGTTTAAATGAAGCATAGTTTAGCATGTGATCCACATCCAAGCCTACTCAACACATGTAAGAATAGGTATAACTCTCTTTACTTTTAATATATTAATATCACTTTCATAAGTTATTATATTAAAATATATGGAAAATTTAGTCACTAAAATTAACATATAATTTAATAATAATTCACTTGTGATCACTACTTATTCACACCTAACCTATGCTCGATTCTATTATTTCAAATTGTTACCCCTTTACTTCTATGTGAATGACTTATATCCTTAGGCACTACTAATATTGGATATTCATATTCCTCATTACAATTAGAATATACTAATTTTTAGACTAATTCACACTTTTAATTTAGTTTTCTCTACTCATCAAACAAAACCTCTCCTTTAATACAATCCTTCTAGCTAGTAGTGTCTAAATCTAATGGTTTATCCTTACACTAATTGATGGATAGTTTACCAAATTAAAATTAATATAATAGATCATGCCACATGTTTTTAAAGTCTCATTTGAGTAAATCCCAAGAAGAACACTATATAAGCACATTTTCTACACATTTATTCACTAGAGATGGCAATAATCTATCACTAATGAAAATTCTATAATTATCTAACTGAATATTAAGAGGAAATCACCTATTCTTCATGATTTTGAGTCCATAGAGTCCAAGGATCACTAATATAGGTCTAAATACAACAATAAATTCATAAGTCATTATTTAAGCACATAATTACACTATGATTGTACCATCATATAACATTTCACCAATATTTCACACATACCATTGTAGCATGGGAGAACTAAATGGAATTTGATCCCTCTTCAAAGTATTAGTATATAGGTAGTGATAAAAACATGGGGTGTTGAGGTAAAACACCACCCCATCCTATTACACTAATATCTCATTTTATTAAATTCATTATTATTTTTCATTGAGCTAGGGTTTTAAGTGAATAAGAAGGCACATAGTGGCTCCTAAAACAAATTGAATGAATCTGATCATACACACATGACCTATAGTCAAATGTTCATTTAATAGAATTCACACAAAAGTGAAAAAACCTAAAGGACATTGGTGTACCTTATAATTAATGTCATAGGTTGTCCTATTCCAAATTTTGTGGCCTTATCCCTAAATAATGTGGAACCATGAACCTGATTCATAACACCATCACACAACCCTAAAGTCACTGTTCAATCTTGTATACATGAGTTTCAACTAAGTCAAATTATCCATAGTAATTTCCCATTTTATCATTATAAAATTAATAAGTTTCAAATTAGTCATATGTAATTATTTTATAACTTACATATTCTAGTTTATTTAACTGTTTGTCTTAATTAAATTAATACCTCTTAATATCTAATTTTTATAAAACACCAACAAAGGTTTTAGATAGAAGCTTGGTAGCAGAATAAGTATTATTTTTAACTCATTCCTTATATAAAATACCAAAAAATCTAATATTTAAAGGAGGATTAGTAGTTACATCATATGTGATGATTGGATATATAATTCCAATATCCATATACATAATAAGATAATCTAAAGGTTCATTTTGAATATTTTGAATCATTTTTTTTATTTGTAAGTTGAATAATAAGGTATAGATTGGAATATATAATAGGAGGAGGGATGTGATTTTGGTTTGGTTTCCTCATGATGATTTGGGAAGCTTGATTAACAAATTCTAAGATGTGATTTTTGATTTGAAGTATTTGATTGCTTTTAGAATCTTGCATAAAATCCATTTGTTGAACCATTTGTGTAGGGACTATATCTAGAGGTGGATTAGAGTTGGGATTAGGGATTTTATTATAGTTAGGTAGAGGATTCAAATTAAGTAAAGGAATCTAAACATTGGTATTGGAAGGAATATTTTCAATATTTTGTTGGTAGCTCTAACTAATGTGGTGGATGGGGGAATTTTTCTAAGACTTCCATTTTATTTGGAGTATAAATGGTGTTATTATCAAGATTATTAATAATTTGTTTCTAATATCCTAGATTTGAAAGTTGGTTGATTTCACCCATGTTAAATTTGGTACATATAGGTTGAGATTGAGAAATACTACACCATAAAGAATTTACATCAATTATGGACAAAGTGGGAATGAAATATAAACCCATGTATAATATGAATTAGTTTAGGATTGATTGAAATATTCTAATAGGAGGCATGATGACGAATATTTTTAGATGGAAATAATAAAAATAAGGGATAGTGTAAAAAATATTAATATGGTATCATACTAGCCAATGAATTATAAAACTAAACTAATAAATAACAAGATTTATTGTGATGTACAATATAGTATTATTGATAAAATGAATTATGTAAAATTGGCTGATATAGTTTGGTATAGATGAATTTTTTTATCAAATTAGTTGATACATTTGTAAAGATAGAAAATTGCATTAGATTAGATTATATATTTAGGATAAAAAATTCACTAAAATATATGATGATAGTGAATAAAATTTTAAGAATAAAAAAGGAGAGACATGAAAATGATCCAACCAAAGGTAGGATAAAATTAACATTGAGTTCATCAGAATGTATGAAAGGTCTAGGATGACCTAGACTTATCTTATTTCTATAAATAGATTAGGAATGAAATAAATAGTTAATAATAACACCTAAATATCATTTGATTATTATATAATGAATATAATAATTGTAGACCTAGCAAATGGTAATCTACTCAAATGTCAAGAAAAAAGGGTTCCAAATCCTAATCCTATAACATGGTGTATATATATTAATAGGGATCAATGTAGATACATGATTGTAAAAGTTGTAATAAATGGGTGTATCATGGATATAAAAAGGATAACACTCATAATTAATTGATAAACAAGGGTAACATAATCCAAAATAAGTAAAACTACTAAACTAATAAGAAAGTGATTGGTACAATGCTCAGCCAATGGGTGGTCTATGTAACCTAAGCTGATAAAAATAAATCCTAAGAAACCTTATATTTATATCATATTATAAAATAAAATTACAATCATAAGAAATTATAAAAACATATATTCATAATATAAATAATAAATAAATATATAATATTAGGTAAATAAAGGAAAGAGAGTAGGGATATAGATATTTACCTTTGGGTGGACCCGTTAATTATTCAATATCCCTATTTAAATCAAGTGGAACTTTATAAGAGATGTTATAGGTTGAAGACCTCAAATGGAAATATGAATACCTAATTATCCTTAGCTTTGGACTCCAAATACTAAGTATACCTTATCAATTTGACTTCTCCTATTGAGCTTCAAAGACATTACAAGACTAGACCTCAAAGATAAGACTATAAGCCTCTAACTTCTCTAAATACAAATTAGGAGCATAAATTCAAACAAAAAAAAGAGTATATGAGTGTGTTATATATATATTTTTAATTGAATATCAAACCATTTATATATGGATCTAATACTAAAAATGAACTCTAAAATCTAAGCTTATGGTATTGGCCAAGCTGATACAGTTGGGAAATGCTGGTTGACATGGTACTATATTGGCTAGGATGATACTATAAAAATGATAGAATAAAAATGCATAAATAAATCATTTTTGTAGATATAATATATGGAATATAATTATGAAACATATTCTATCATCCTAAATGATATAGTGGGATATATGGAAGCTAATAAATCTAGACAAAAATTAGATGGGGGGTAAGATGGAAAGAGACTTAGAGGTGGTTAGACTAATAGTAATTAATGTATGAAAAAATATTATGTAAAAATATCTAATAATTTTATAGGATATGATCCCACCCTATTACTAGTGCATCATTTAATGGGTGCACTCATAGAAAGTGATGCATTAACAAGCCTGCACAAGAGAAAGTGCTAGTAAAGTGATCAAGTGAATTTTTTTAGGTATATATACTATGTGTGTAATATTTAAAAAATATAAAAATATGTAAATTATACCTTGTGAAATGACATACCATACCTATAAATGTATCTTAATATATGTATATATAAAACTCATGTAAATCAAGTCCTATGAAATGAGTGTTTATGCCCCTAAATGTATTTGAAATATGTATATAATTTTCCCAATTTGATATTTGGACCACTCTAAAAGATTTGTAATCTATATAATTTTTACAAAAATATATCATATATGTTCATGTATGCCTAAGTCTCTATCACAAGCCCACTCATATGCCCCCCTTTTAAGGTGAAGGATATGGCCTAAAAATTAGATGTCTCAAAAGAATAAGTAAATTGTATCATGTTATGTAAAAATATGTAATCATGTCAAATCATGTCCACATATGGAGAGTATGTCATCTAGTATTTAATATGTCATTAAATCACATATGAAACATATGTAATGAAATATAATATAATTTTAATGTCAAGACATATATAAAATTTAATCACAAAATAAGAAACATCACTCATAATTGTATTGAATAAGACTACGTAAGAAAAATGCATGATATGGATCATAGTACCACACTCAAGGTGGAAGTGCATGATATGGATTAAAACACTTAAAAACTCAAAAACAAAAACAAGTCAACATGTAATGTCACACAATATAAGTACATGTGGTAGCACACAATGTAACATATAAGGCCAAGGGGCCACATAAAAGGGATAATGAATGTTTCACAAATAATTCCATAGACCCATAATCAATGGGAAATAAATCTTGCAATATACTATGTTGTTGGAGATTAACGTTATTTAGTTTCATTTAGTCCTTTAGTCTCTTTAGGATTATCTTAATTCTCTTTTATATTTATATTATTATTACAAATATACTTTATCTCAAATTTATGAGGTGTCTATCACTTCTTTGTCCACTTGTATGATTTGAAAGTTACTTGCATTACTTCACCCCCCTACATGTCACACACTTCCCTCCACTTTATTGGGAATAGGACATTTGGCACACACTAAAGAGGCCTTATAAGGTCATGATGAGATTATTGTAACTATGTCATTCTTCCTCTTTCTCTATTTAAATATTCCTCTGCTACTTTATTTTACAATAATACTGTGATGGATATTTTGGATGGAGCTCTCTCTCTCTCTCTCTCTCTCTCTCTCTCTCTCTCTCTCTCTCTCTCTCTCTCTCTCTCTCTCTCTCTCTCTCTCAGATTATTCTTGGTATTGTACTTGGAGTTAAAAAATTCAAAATACTTTAATATATTTTGGGGTTTTTCACCATTTGACAGTTTTCCAACTTGTCAACTTTTATCTCTCATATTATGACTTGAATAATTCTCAAGATAATATTGCTTAATTTTTTCATTCATTTTCTCTATGTTTTCAATTTTATCTTGGTTAATTTCATAATAAATTCTAAATATCCACAAAGAATTCCATTGATCCAAAATCAAGGGGAAATAAATGTTGTAAAAACAAGCCTAAAGAGACAAAGGGTGGTAAATTCCACATAAACAAGGCCAAGGATCCTCAAAAAAATCCAAGGGGATGTATAAAATAAATAATTTTTTTTATCATATTATAAACTTAAACAAAATTGAAGAAGAATAAAATATACAAAGTAGTCTACACCATCCAAATATGTAAATACCATAACATAGTAAAGTAGCATATCCATGTAACATTATATAAAACATGAGAAATATCGATCAATGTGTAAGAAATAGAATTAACTCAACATGATATATTGAAAGGTCATATAAATATATAACCTTATATATGGATGAAGATACCCCAAACATTGGATGTCTCTGGGATATAGGAATGTTCTAGCTTTTATGCATCAATTTATAATGTGTATTTGTATGCCCTGCATATCACTCATGTACCCTATGAAATGTATGTATGTATAAAAATGATATGTAATATACCTATCATGTGATAAATAACATATGTAAATTATATAAAATAGAAATCATGTCATGCTCAAGTCCTAATTTTTTATTTTTTAGAATATTTGATTTTTTTGGTTTTTTTTTGGTATTTTTGGAATATCTGCTCAAGGGATATGGTAACTAATATATGGGATGGTCATTAGTAGGATCAGTATCAAACATGGGAAGGGTAACATAGTGAAAATATATGATGTTATGTGAATTGGATGTGAATCTAAATTTAAATCTAAAAAATAGTCTTGTGTTGTGTTATAAACCTCATCATAAACATGCATAGTGTCTTAGATATGATGAGTAACTCAAATATGTAACATATATGGTGAAAATTTTTGTATCATATGAGAACCATATACTTGTGTTTATTATGAAACATGATTAACTATTAATGCCTATAGTCTAGGATGTGGATTAGCTACTAGTTGTCGTGAATCCTTAATTACCCTAAAATGTAATAGATGTTATAATAATGGCCTCCTATTAAATTTCACTTCTCTCCTTAAAATAATTTGTGTAGAATGAAATCAATTAGGATATGTAACTGATAGTGTATAATACATGTAGATATGTGAGGTAAATATTTTCATGTCCTACTTAGGAATGTAGTAAATAATGTGTTCTACTATATTATTAGATGAACAATTTTAATATCGAGACATTTGATATGTGTTCTATTTAGTATCTACTTCTTAAGCATGTATTGTGATATGGTAGTTATAATATAGTTGGTTATATTTTAGTTCAAATATATATATATATATATATATATATATATAGAATAGGTATTAATGATGTCATTTTTTTATTACAAGTAAGAGTTGGATGACTAAGCTAGGTGTGGACTTGGAAGACTTCATCAGACTATCACAACAATGTCATATGGGTGAATGAAAAATAAAGTAAAGAAAGAGATCCATTCTAGTACACCATGTCCCTTCTATGTTTTCTTGTCTAATGATTATCCAATATTGTGTGTATTAATTTTGATGATTTATTTGAGTTCATCATGGCTTGTATCCAATGGTATATATTTAGTCTATATCGTACTCATTATTTTCAAGATTTTCATGTTTCTAGATTTAAGCCAATTAAATCATTTAAAAATGAAACTCGGGTGATTACATTTGGGAGATAACAAAATCTTAAGAGTAATTTTGACATGTTTCCTTGATTGATAATCATACTTTGAGATCATGTTATACATGAAAGACATTGTGATTGTGTATTTGAATTATTAATTTCTAAAGGATCTATTGATGGAATAATATCTATGTTTATTATACCTTGTTAAGACTTATGATTATTAAGTTTATGAAGTTGTATTGACCTAGGAAAAAGGTGATGTGGTGAAAAGTTCACTTGAACATATTAAATTATTTCATTTATTGAAATTATACTATAGTTGTATGAACTAATCATTTGATTAGGGTTAAGTACAGAAAATTCTTAATGGTTATCTTTTAGGAGTTATTTTTAGAGACTGTTGACTTGGAATGAAAGTTAAGGGGAAATGGATAATAATTAGGGTTTGTATACATTTGTGGTTGCATCCATGATGAACATGAAAGTTATTTTAGGAATCTATACTCAATTTGAATTAATGTTGTTGGTTATAGATCTTGAGAGGGTTTTTATCCCAGTCATCAACTATGAAAAAACACACAAAGACACATTAAAAATGTATAATAAAGAAAAATAAAAAATACATCAAATAATAAAACCCATTTCACAAGTCATTTTTAATTTTTTGTTTCACTTCCATGCATAACTATTATAGTTATTTTTAGAAACCCTATGTGGATGGGTAGGTTTCATGAAGATACCTACATCCTTCCAAGAACCTCCCATCACCCTTATAAATGTTTCCAGATATATTTTAGAAGCCAATAAATTCTAGAAATGAGTTGGGTGGTTATGATTTGATGGTGATTCAGTTTGTTAAATTAAAATCCTATTGGGTATGTTTGGTGTTAGTGAATCTCACTTTTAGATGGCATATAGATGACATGTATGTTTTTGAGATATAAATGATTTGTGTATATTATTGTTACATGATTCCTTGGCGTATTACCATTATTGTTAAGGTGCTAGGAATTTTTATTATTTTATTTAACATCTTGCCCTTATTTTCTTCTATTTGATTTAACATCTTATTTTGAGAATATCTATATTTATGATGTGTTGTGGATGTTGTCTAAAAACCTTGGTTTTGGTTGACTATATCTCCTTATAAACCCTTGTTTTCATTCATTTTCATGACCCTGGGATTTTGTCTAGTGACCTCCTCCATCCCCAAATTGATGGTTTAGGTGGGTATCGCTACCACCAAATGGATGGGTTCAACTTTCAAATTATTATTTTTTTATGTTTTCAAGGAACTATGCTAGCTTTGAGAGAACTTGAATATGTCAATGACTCTTGGAGGCACTAAATAAAATATTCAATTGTGGATGAAGTTTACATCTTGGTTGAGAAATAATTTTGATGTAATGTCCATGCTATATGTTAGGAAGAAACTATTGGTAGTAACCATATTTTACTTGTTATCTGCTTTGAATCCAATATAGAACTAGTATAACAACTCGATATTCATATGTTAGTCATTCTCTTGATAATGTGAATATGAAGAAGTTTTATATAGTTCTTTGTATAATGTAATAAATAATATAATATAGTTGAAGGCATTATTGTTTGATCTATTTGGTCTTGGGTTGACATTTTTATAATTACTTCATTATTGATTATTGTACCATTACAAATATGTTTATGAATTTGTATTACATTAGAAACTCCTTAGATTTTGGTTAAGGATTTGTTATTGAATTTCCTTAGTAAACTAATTCTATGGAAATGCATCGGTTCTCTATTATAACACAATATTATAAGAAATAACATAAATAATGTTAAATATTTATTTAATCTATTGATAAGTGTTTTATGAAAGATAACATGCTTGGGTTGTGTCGTATTTTCATTATTCATTCTTGATGGTAAAACTAATTATGTTAAAATGAATTATGAAAGTAGTATTGTTTTATGTTTGAACTGAGGGTTGTAGACCTAAATGTGAGTATAACTTTATACATGGAATAAATATTTGACTTGATGCTAATAGTATGGATTATTGGTTACTAAATAAGGAAAATCCCTAGTGCAAATTATAGCATGTTATTTAAACCTAAAATGGAATCTAAGTGTTTTTAGTTATCCTTAAATTATAATTAAATGGGTATATAAAAATAATAATAGATAAGTAATTGAGTGATAAACTTAGATATAAAAATACATTGAGTTTCTTATGCTAAATATAGGATAAATATAAAAAATACAACTAAGATATGTATGTAAATGATAAATAATTAATATACTTCATTAGTTTT
This sequence comes from Torreya grandis, assembly GCA_037957365.1. Lineage (NCBI taxonomy): Eukaryota > Viridiplantae > Streptophyta > Pinopsida > Cupressales > Taxaceae > Torreya > Torreya grandis. Next base: position 1,433,321 of record JARHVA010001469.1, read on the forward strand.
GATGCTAATAAAGTGTTGGATCAAGAATAGGAAAAAATTAGGATATAAGATAGTTTTATAACACTCATAATTTTTTAGATCTGACATTTTGGAGCTCTAAACATTAACATCAGCCTTGGATGGTTATGTCGATACTACTATTTGGGTTAGATACAAGTGTCATTTACATAATACCTACTAAAAAAGGATGTGACCATTGAATACTTATAGGTTTGTCTTCACTTTCACTCTGGTTTATTTATATTTAGGTCATGGACATCCACTCCTCATGAAATTATAAAACCCTAACTCTTCATCTTCATAGTGATCTTAAGTAAAAAAGGGTTATTGGGCACATGGTGTTGAGTTTCCCCAAATAACCCTATATAATTAGGTGATAAATACATAGCTCATACTTTGAACATGGCCTCAAAATTATGTAGTTCTCCCCTATGTGTTGATAGCAATAGGAGTAGGAGGAATAATTGAGAAATTAAATTGCAAATGCAGATTTCATAAAAATCTAAAATTATATTATTCATGTTAATATTTACAAAGAGGTGAAAAACTTTATAATATTTTCATGAGGTAGTTATATGAATCAAAAACATTCCTATGAACCAACAAACCCACTAACAAAACATAAAATAAATTAAAAATATAACTTTGGATCATAAATTATCTACCAAACTCCCCCTTCATCCAAAGGGGTATAAAAGATGAAAGAACTGGAGAAATGATTCTAAATTCATCAAAGAAACTTTAAAGCAACTATAAATAATGTATTTTATATCTTATCACTAACCAAAAATGATACCACTACATATATAATCCCACCCTATGAGTTATGGCAAAAAAACACTTATAAACATAATCAAAGCCTACTTATCCCATATGATCATCATACCCTCTATAATAGAACATGATCAAGGCCTATCCAAATACATTGATCCATATAAGGATCCACCAATAAAAGAATCAAAGTGACCAACCTATAATATGTATGACACATCTCCCTAATGTCCAAAAAACACTAACAACCTTTGTTTAATACTATTAGTTCTAGAAACCCTTACTAACTCATACTATCACCAATAACTAATTGAAAACCTGCCAATGCTAAATATTCTCCCCTATCAAGGGAGAATTAAGAATTTGTGTAATGAGAGAAATAAAATCAAATAATATTTTTTGCTCTATGTCTTGAATATCAAGGATAAAAATCCAAAACTAAAACTAAAATAAGCATATTATTGCTACCAAAACTGTCATTCAAACATTTGACCTAAACTTTGAATGAATAACTAACTAGAGAAGGGTAATAGTCCTCTAACTTCTAATGTATCATCCATCCTCCAATTTGAAACTTACACTTTATCAATAAAAAGGATCCTAATGGATAATATTTTATCTGATAGTACAAGAGTGGGATGACATGTTGAAATTTTTCATTTTGAAGGTGTCAATTTCCACTGAAAATACACCTTTATAAATCATTGTCAATACATTTGTTGCAAAAATCATACAAATAAAAATGATGAATGTGAAAAAATAAAATGTGAGCAATATTATACTTTATAGGTTTGAACTCTTGACCTCTATTCTTGAGAGAGACTTACAAAATTAGTTTGACCAACCCCTCTATAAGGAATCCTAAAACATTTATATGATTTTTTTTAATCATTTCAAGTACTTTTAATTTCATAAGTCATGGTGACTTAGTTAAGCCTATTTAATAGTTAGAGACATGAGATGATTTTCAATGTTGAATACCTCAAAAAGGATAATAATTCATTTGATAGTTCCATGATAGTATTATATAGGCCTATTCAAAGTGTTCTTAATGTGAAATAAATCAAAAGTCCTAACAAGGCATTCATGAGTTCATAAAAGGGGGAAAAGTTCTTAAGAACACTCACAAGGTGATAAACACATAAATAGGTCCCATTTGAGGTCTCATAGGGTCATTTTAATGTTTGAAATATTTTCACCAATCCTCCAGTATATACAAATTATAAAATATGCATTGAATTCAGTTGTTTCCCTCCATTCTTATTTTTGGTGGCATTCAATTCTCCTAATATGAAGAGAGTGTACCTAAACATAAATAAATTGTTACTCATCCTCAAGCATGATCATATTAGTTTCATGTCTCTAGGATTTTTTGAAAATATTACAAAAGAAAAACTCAAATTCAAACCACTAGAGTTAAGGTTTCACCATGGTTTCAAGGCCTAAATGTTCAAAGATGAAGTTTCAATCATCTTTTAAAAGTTTTTTAGAGTTATAATGGATAAAGAACCATGATTTTTAAGAGGCTATGGTTTTATAATTATATGTAGGTTTTTAAATGAAGAGGATACTCGTTTATGGAAGGAATAATAGACTTTAAGTAAGATCACAAATAAATAAGCCATAAATGAGGTTTCAAGTCTATGAGGTTGTAGGTTTTGGCTTGTATGCACATGATTTCAAGGGTTTTTGGATATTTTATGAATGGAAACAAGATACATCACCTTATTCAATCATATAAAATATGTCTCAAACCTTATTGATGGATTTGTAAGAGATACAAGACATAAAATCCCTCAAACATGGAGAATGATAAGAGGTTACAGGTTTTCACAAGGTCTTATTGAGAGTTGCAAAGATTTTCATTAGTATTAAAACACAAAGAGAGTTAAAATTAGACCCCCTCATAATTTTAAATCCTTCACATTCCTTAAAATAATAAAATGATTCTCACAAACCTCCTAATAGGGAAAAACTAGTTTAAAACCTTGCTCGTAGTCACCTACAAGTAGAATTTATGGATGAACCATCTCTATTCAAGATTTGCATGATATAGTATGGAAATTAGATGGTATGGTGGAGGTATTTAAGGATCATCTACAAGTGTTTAGAGGTAATATAAATACAATAAGGCTATGAATAATCCTTATAAAACCCTTAAACTGACCACAAGTTACTTGAGAGAAGAAAAATTTAAGGTTTGTATGCACTCCTCATTTTTCATGGCTTAAATCAAGTGATAGGGAAGATTAAAAGGTCTAAAAGTCACCATTCAAAGTAATCAAAGTTTATCAAGGAGTTTATAAACACATCAGATGGACAAAAAGATTTCAAGTAGTCTTAAACCCTACAAAAACCCTATAAACCAATGAATACACTTATTAACATTTAAAGCTTTCTCAAATAGAATACATAGTGTTTTAAGGGTCTATAGGTAATGTTAATATCCTCTAGGATCATATAAACATAAGTTTTAGGCCCATGGGAGCCATTATCAAGGTTTCTAAGAGGTTTTAAGCTTGAAAAAGACCCTTATAGGTCTACAAATAAAGGATGAGGTTTCAAATTATTTTAAAATGTTTTCCTATTTATGGAAGGGTTAAAACAAAGCCTAATGAACTCTCCCTTGAATTAAATTACACTAACAATAAAGTTGTAGGATTGTGAGGAGGTTTATCTTCATGAGGACTCAATATGGTTAAGTTACCTAGATCTATAGGATGAAAGTTTAAAAAGAGGAAATAATGAATGAAAGATGAGATAATTAAATAATTATAGGTCTAAAATACCAAAAAGTGGTAAAGTGTCAACAAGTTATATGCAAAGTTGTTAAATAACCAAGTTTTAGGCTATGAATAGAGGCACCAACATGGTGGTTGGAAGTCTATGAGAAATACCAACATCTCTATAGGTAGATTCATAAGTTTTCATGGTGTAGAGGTCAAGAAGAATGTCTCTCTAAATCCTCAAGACTCTATTAAGAGATATAAACAGGTCTACAATCCATAAACATGGAATTTTAGGTCATAGGCAAGTCCAAAGAGATTATTCAAAAAGGTCACATGTTATAGAATATTTATAATGAATTATATGATCAATAAGACTCATGAAAGTCTACAAGCCTATACCCATGAAGAGTTAGGTTCAAATTATTAAGGCCTCATAGCCAAAGTTGTGAAATTTATATGAGTTTAAGTACACCTTCAAACACTTGTCTAAAATCCTTCATGATAATCAATATTATAAGGTAGGTTGAGGAGAGAGCTACAAGAGTTATAAACCCCAAGAAATATTTCTTTTTGATCAAGATTTGATCCTATCCACGGGGCTTATCAAAGGAGCTTGTATATCAAGGTTTGAGGTTTTCAAGAGTGAAATAAACCTACAGGATGCTAAAGGATATATCATGATTGAAAAGAACCCTCAAGACTATTCCAAGGTTGTTTTCAGTATTAATAACACTTATAACACAAAAAATACAATAATTAAAAGTTATAAAAGGTTATGATCTTTATTAATCCTAGGGAAGTTTTTAGGGGGTATTTTGGGAATCCTAGACTATATAGTCAAGGATTGCATAGTAAGTTATGAGGGTCCAAGTTTATAAAAATAGGTTTCAATAGTTTAAGGGTTCTTAAAAGAGCTTACAATCCTGATGAATCAAATATTCATAATCCTTAAATCCCATCAAAAAGCTTGCAGGTCAAGGAACAAGAACCCTAAGAAAGTTTTGGGAAAATGAATCATGATGACAAGCTTATCATGTCCCCATAACCATAACCAACACTCACCTAAATATTTTAAGAGGATGTAAAGATTAAATTTATAGGTATAAAGGACCAAGTAATTATAGATTATCAAATTTATAGGTAGAATTGATAGGTATAATGTTGCAATATTATGAAGTGAAAGTGAAAGATAAAGGTATACACCTATAGAGTTGTCATGGGAGCATAAAAAGACTAAAAAAATGCTCAAGATGATTTTTTTAGGTCTTAGTCACTATTTTTAGAGACTTCAAACTTCACACTCACTTGTATGACTATCCAACTAGGTATTCACATGTGTAGAATCAAGGTCAGGAGGTATGAATTGTGCAAGATCCTACCTCAAGGGAGTTGTAGGTGTACTTTCAAGTTTATCTTCAAATAAATATTAAAATCCTACACAATGTATTAAGGTTTAAAATAAGGTCTTATTGAGGCCTTCAACATGTCTCTAAGAGTTGTAAAAGTTGTGACGGTCTATAAGTTGGCTCAAAAAGAAACTCAAACATGTTCATGGCCTCAAGACTTTTATGAGATAATTATAGGTAGAATGGACAAGCTTATCCATGTTAAATAAAGTCTCTAAACATGTCTCATAGGTTCCATGAATAAAAAAGGAGTGAATGTAAGGTGATGATATGATTACAAGTGAAGGTGGTCAGCTACAAGGTTACAAAATAATGATATCACCAAGATCCTAATGGTTTTAAACATGGGCCAAAAATTCACATACTTAAAACTTTGTTCTCAAATTCTTCTAGGACTCTTTAAGGTGTTGGGATAAATAATAAAATTTTGATAACATGGAGAAGATCAAGATATATCTAAGACCACCAAGGTGAAAATTTTGAGCATGCAATAAGTTCATAAGAGTATCTTGAGGTTGGAAGGTTCCTAGAGTTGTAGGGTTTGCCAAAATATTATTTCTCAAAGACATAATGATATAATAAGAGGATATTAGTTCAATAAGCCTCACTTGCATGCCTAATTAATCGATTGAGGAAGTTTCAAGAATAGTTAAGAAGGTCTTAACCCTGAAACCTGCCTCTAAAGCCTTCAAGACATGTTTGAAGATATCAAATTTTATTAAGAATAGTCTATGAGGTTTCAAGTTATAATTGGAATCTACATAGGTATATAAACTTATATAAAAACCCATTGGCATATTCAACAAGCTTATGACTAGGTTTCATGTCTTGGATAACATTGAACTATTCCATAATCAAGAAAGGTTATGATGGTAATTACACTTGTAGCAAGGAGTTCTTAAGATTATTTATAAGTCATGAAAGGTATATTGAAGAGGCCACTAAAAGCCAAGTATGGCATATAAGGATTGTGTGAAGATTTAATTAGGTAATTAATGCACTAAAAATTACCCCTACATGATTAAAAATGCCTTTTTCAAGTCATTCAAAAGTGAAGGATAGTTTTGGCATAATTTATCTCAAGCATGCCAAGCATGGGAGAGTGATTGATGAGTTAATGTTTTATGGATGTAAATATGGGCCATTACCCCAAGGATAGGGATTCAAATGGAGGAGTGGTTAACTAAAATAAGCATGCTCAAACCCTTTAAGGGTCAACAAAAGCCAAATATATGCCCCTCTATGCCACTCTCCTTAGAGAATTAGTATGAAAATAGTTTTAATGCATTGTGAGAGGTTGACTACCTTGATTTTTATTATCTATTTTCATATTTGAGCTAAATTTTGGTGTAAATGGTAGTATTCATGAGACTCTAGTACTCTTCACTTCTCTTTCTCTTCTCATTTTATTATATATAGGGTTATAAATGCCTTATTATATCTCTTTACTAGGTATAAAAATAATCTACTTCTTTAGAGTCTTATAAATGTTGGATTAAGGCCTTTGAATTAAATAAATATTGGTTTTTACCTTCTCTAAGCTGGTATCTTGTGTGATTTTGGTATTTTATTGATATATACAAGTGGTAGAAGGTGTTCTCACTAGTGTATGTCCATCTCCATTCACCTTAGTGCAAGTAGGCATGTCTTTTATAGGTCATATGTCATGTTACAATTGGTTATGTAAGTGATTAGTTACAATTTCACTAAATATGTCTTATGTAAGACCTTTGGCTATCCCTTATAGTTATAACATAGGCCATCACCTTCATATGAAACACTTATGCTTAAGAAAACCAATTTAGAGATTGTGTAGAATAAAATTATATTTATCAGTCTTATTATGTTATTTTAGGTAGGTAGAGGAGATCCTTAATCTTGGTGCATCACCTAATTTTCAAGTTTTTGGCTTCATTCTCTCTTTTCATGAATAAAATATTAGTGTAGATTAGATAGGATTTTTTAGTGTAGGTTTTAGGGTTGAAACCTAATCCTAAATCAAGTGCATTATGGTTTAAGAAGGAGCAGGTCATCTCCATAGACTCACTCGTATCATAGGTCACCCACACCTAAGAGTGTTTCAATTTTTTTAGTTGAAATAGGTCTGAGGACCTAATATGGTGCATTTAAATTTAAAAATAGCTAGATGATACAATCAAATATAATCTAAAAACTTAGCAAGATTAAGTGATTTAATCACCTAAACCATACCAAAAATTGAACCAACTATTGTAGTAGATTATCTCAATAAAGTCCATAAAAGTCCAACCAAGGTATCAATATATAAAATTTTATGATGTAGTAATAATTTATAAAATCATTTTGGAATTTAAAATTGATTTGTATTTTGCAATATTAGGCACAAATTACGTAGCATATGTACCTTAGATATGTTTCATACTGAAATTATATATAATAATGGTACTAATGTATAGATTTCTACCATAAATATGAATATGCATAATATAAATATATGATTTGGCTAATTTTAAGAAATATGTAAATATGGAGAACATGATTACAAACCATTCCCCAACTATATATGGAGAAATTTTGAAAATTGGTATAAGTATCAATGCGAAGAACATTTTTTATAAAACATGCCACCAGTATAATTTGGAGATGTTGAATATTAAATAGGTATGGATAATATGATTCCAACACATGCCCCCACTAAATATAAAAATTGTGAATATGTAGAAGCCATGCCTATATGACATGCTCCCAGTGAATTTAAAAACTATGAATGGGTGGAATATGTGCTTATATGATATGCCCCCACTAAATATAAAAATTATTAATGTGTAGAGAATATTCCTTTATGACATGACCCAAATAATATCCCCCCCTTTGAGGTGACGTAAATATAGGAACTGGGAGTTAACTTACCTCAAAAGGATAATAAAACTATATAATCTATGAATGTAACCTTGTAGCATATAGAAGGAACATGTCTAGGTAAATATATAATTGAAGCACATAGAACTAAGGGATCATATGAAGGCTGAAGATTCATTATAAGTATCATGGAAACATCTAGATAGTAATAGTACAATCTCAATAAGTAAACAAGCACACACATCAAATTAGTCAAAATCAAGTAAAAAAGGCAATGGTCTAAGGAGACTGCAAACAAGGAGCATATTCAAATGTCACACAATCAAAGGGACATGACTTAGTCAAATGTCCACAAAAACAAGTATGACATATTCAGTTATCCATACAACAAATAACGACATCTGAAAATGTCAATGAAATCATACATAATCATAGGATCCATAAGAAAAGGAGCATATTCAAATTCTCAAACAAGGAATACAATAGCAAGGAAAGACACTTAAGGAAGTGCATAAATGAAAGCATAAAAAACCAACATTAACATGTCATAGTAGCCCATAGATCAAATGTGTAAGGAAAAAAATGTCAAGTGTATAACACATAAAATACCCTATGTAAAATATAATCATGGTTAAAGACATGTGTAATTACATATGTAAGCTTAAAAATGATAATTAATTATGATCATCTAATAATATAACCTATGTATCAAGATCAAATAAAAAGATGCCCCCAAAGTCTACATGATGTGAGTATAGGGAAGACCCAACATCTAAAATAAAAATAGATCATGTATCTATGTATTCTTATATCACACTCAAGTAGAAGTGTGACACATATGTGTGTATGAAGGAGTAAATAAATATTCCATCCATCAACATGGAACTAACACATAGATGTTAAAGATTCAAGAACACATGTAGGTGCCAAAAATATTTTTTGGATTTTTGAATGTTATTTATTTTATTTATTTTGGTATTTTTGGAATATTTTAAGAGAATACATTATGATATCATCTAATGGATGGTCATATGTATATCCCTATTTAGTGCCTTAAAACCTTAAGTAGGATATTTTACATTGTTTTCATCATGATTTGATAGGTTAAAAATGTACATAACATGTTATTCCTCGTGTTTTTTATGTTTAGTAGAAGAATTAATGCTATAATTTTGGATATTTATTAATTTTCCTTCATGGGAAAAATAAATATCTTGATGATTTGGATCAATTTTTATTTTATTTAGTACGGCCAAAGAGTTCCTACGGTAAATTCATAAGGAGATGCAATCAACATAACCCAAACCCATGTTTGAATTATTTTAGGACCACAATAAATTATTATTATTATATTTCCCAAGGCATGTTATCAAATGAATCTTTATGTGTTTCAAATGGAGGTAAATATGGTATCTCAAAACCTTATGGATAAGGATATTCAAGTATACATTTTCCAAGAGGTTTATTATTGAATGAGGTTACATGTGCATTATTATTATGGAAAGCCATTTGCATTTGATGTGTAGAAACTGTAGATGATATTTGTGAACATGTGACACCTCAATATTGTACACTTGTAAGACTTTTGACCCTAGTTATTCTTCTTAGTTCTACACACACCTTGATTTTACAAGCCATGTATCTAATTTATCTTGTTCCCCTTTGCCCATCTCTTAGTCTAACGAGCCTTATATCAATGACATAAACATCATATCTTACCTATAATGCCTAAAAATACATATATCTTACACCTATATAAGTTTTGAGCCTATGAAATTTCTCCTTCTTCCTGGATACTAACATTTGAGTTAGATAGTACTATTGATGTTACTATCCTAACCCAAGGAAAGTGTCTAATACCCTAAAACCATACAATTTTCAAATGAAATATATTACAATGGTTAGCATAAGTTATTTAATGTGAGTTATATCTTGATAATATTGGTATAATTATAATATCAACTCTCATTCATTCACCACCTAAAAATCACACCAAAAAGAACACTCAATAAGCACTCAAGTTACCATAAGCTTTCCTATTCTACTCTATTTTGATACCATTCAAAGGAACAACCTAGCTATAGGTTTAAAATACTAAAAAAGTAGTCATAAGGTCATATTTTATAAGTTATAATCTTGGTTACTATTATACATGCTTTACACATTGCATGATTCACACACAAGCCAACATGTAGGGGAGAACTACATGAGTCTCAAGCCTTATTATAGAGTATTGGATATGTAGGTAGATCCCTTTGATAATGGGTTAATTTTAATTTATCTCAAAATTATGTTCCCAATAACCCATTTTTTACCAAACTCACATTGAAGATGTAAAGTTAGGGGTTTTTCCTTCACTAAGAGTGGCAGTCCATGACCCAGATCTAAATTTGCTAAATTGAATTTGAAGCTAAACTGAGAAACATCTAGGTAGCCACATCATGTTTGAGTGCATATTACATATAGGACACTAATGTTGGGATCAGATGCTAGCATTGATGCAACTATCTAGAGAGCTAGAGGCACTATATCTAGAATTTAATGATTGATCGAAAACTATCTTCTTAATTTATTCTTGCCTATACCATATCCAAAACTATATTAGCATCATAAATATCTAATTTATTTATTTTAAGTCATTTTTATATCTATCATAATTATACTTTCCATTAATAGTATCTCTCAACTTTATAAATTTAGCATATGCAACATTTGAGTTTAGCACATTAATTATCCTATTGTAGATCTGATATTCACCCTTGTGCCCTATCATTTATATGTCTTTAACCCTATCCAAAAAAATAAGATACATATCTAATTTAGGGTTAAATATTTGGTGAATGTTATGTGAACTTGATCTTTAAACATCAAACCCTATGCCACTTAGGGTTTTCTTATTTCTTTTATTTTTGTTGAACCCTGATTAATAAAATATTTCAATTGTGTTTCCCATAGACATATCTATCAATTTTTTCATGGTCTAACACCTTATAGTTGCAATGGTTTTCTACATTTTTGATCTTGTCAAACATTATAATAAAATTTATGACAATAATGAGAGGGTTTTAATGCAAAAACAACATTTGATCTCTCTTTCACATGTCTTCTATAATAATTTTGAACAAGTGATTCCCACCCTAATTTTATAGGTAGTAGCCTTATTAATAAATATATAAACATTTAGATAAATAATATTATGAATTTATACATAATATTAATTTATTTCTTAGAAAGATGTAGTCACAATGGATGTTGATGCAAGTGGTGACTAGCCACAATTAGACAATGACTAAGGGTAAAGGGTAGGGGATGACATCGATGGGTAAGGAAAATAAAGAGTAGGATATCAGTGGAGGTGAGGGGGTAGTGGAATAAGAAGGATTAACCAAAAATTTAGGGGCACACGATTAATTTTTTTTATGGTAGTCAAGAGGGAAATGAAAAACCAATAGGGGTTGTCTTTGGCAAGGGGTTAGGAGGATTAGGTTCTTCAGTTAGGAACTGTCAAAGTAAGAGAAAGTTTTAAAAAAAATAAACTTATTAAATCTATTTTGGCCTCTCTAAAGTTATCAATAGGTAAATCCCCAATTTTTTACCTGTCTTTAGGGACAAGATTTTAGATGAGGACATAGGTTGGTCTAGTGGTGGAGCCTCACTAGGGAAATGGGTGCCTGATTCAATAAAAGGGTCAGCTAGGGTTTGTCCTAAGGCTTTGGTGTTCTCTAATTTAAATAATATATCTAATACTTATCATTTATTTTTATTTTTTTACAAATAACTTATTCTTAAGATTCAACCTAATTTAAACCCTATTCTCATAGCCAAAAATAAAAATTTCTTCAAAAGAGCTTGTTGTGGAAGAAAAAGAAGAGGAGAGTGGTTCTAAGGGGTTTTTAGAAGATGAAAAGCTACAAAAAATATTCCAAGAAATGGATTGCCTTGGTTATGTTTCCTTAATTTTATCTGATACACCCCTTATTTTGGAAATTTTAGATTTAGATCTTATAGTGATTGGTCTAAAAATGGGGAGGAAATCATTAATAGGCAAAAGTATAGGGAGGATGCCATAATGGGAAGTACTATTACAATGGTGTAAAGGTACCTATACTTATTTAAAAACTCCTATTCTCTCAATGTTATATAATGGTTTTTTTAGCTTTTATTCCAATCTATGAAAGATAGAGATTTTGTTTGGTCAAATGGGCCATTGTTTATTTGTAAGCAAGGGTTTTTTGTGTCCCTAGGATCCTTTTATTGATTTAGTTATAGAGGTGATGTTTCAATCTCTATTATGGGTAAGACTTTATAATCTCCCATTAGTTATGAATGATCAAAATGTTTTTAGATTGCTATTTGGTAAACTAGGAGTGTTTGTTAAAATTGATGAATCTACTAAGGCTAATAGAAGCTATGTCAAGTTTTTTGTTTTGGTAGATTTATCCAAACCTCTTTATCATTCTATTTATATTTCATCCTCACTTGGTTTTTGAACTCATTTCATTAATTTTTAAGGAATCCCTTTTAGATGTTTTAAATGTAACTAATCTGATCATAAGATTGCTTCTTGTCTTGAGAAAGGTTTTAAAGGATACCATACAACATTTTTAAAGAAATGGGTTATAAAGATTGGTTGTCTAAATCAGTCTTAGGTTAAGAGAATGCAAATCCCATCTAAACCCTCTTTTATAGAGGTTCCACCTTCAACATTCATTCAATAAAGTTAGGATATCCATTATAAGGGTGAGGTTTTCCTGGAAGTAGTATAAAATTAGATTGACTTAGAGGCAAGACAAATTTACTCTCTCATTATACAAGGGGAAGTACTTGTTGATAAATCTACACTAGAAGGTGATAATAAATTTTTTCCTTTAGTGGATTAGCCCCAATAGAATGAAGTCTCATAAGAGGTTAGTAAATGTTAGGAGGAATAAGAAGAAGAGCAGGTTAGTAGGGAGGTTTTGTTGATAGCTCAACAACCTTGTGAATTGAAGACTCCTAATTTTGGTAAGAATGGGAAAAGAGGTAGGAAAATAGAAGAAAGGTTAAAACTTGATGATATGAAATCCATTAATGTTAGCACTTAGTGGAAAATGGAATATATTTTCTATAGTACGGGAAGAAAGTTGTTGACTTTAAAATTTTGAGTTAAAATTGGTCTTGTTGGTTTTCCTAACAAGTTGTAAAAGTGTTTCTCTTACTAGATTTTTAGTAGGTTTAGTGTTAAATTTTTTGTTAGGTTATAATCTTTTAGCTTTGTATCTTCCTTAATTTTGAGAGGATTACTAGATTTTAGTGTTTATAATTGATATTTTATATTATCCTTTTTGGGAAACCATGCCTTTTGTTGTGCCCTAGAACTAGTTTTGGCTCTGATTAAAAGCTAGAATCTAGCAAAAATAAATCTAGCAACATGTGCCCAAATATTTTACTGTTTTAGCTTCTAAAGTCCTCAAGTATCTATAAATCTATCCTATATAATGCACTATGTGATACCTAAGCTCCAAGTGATATAAAATAGTTTTTTTTTTCACATATACTATGAAAAATTAACATACAATGTAAACATTATTGATTTTGGTTGTAAGGAGGTGAACTCAAAGAGTATCATTTATCAAGACTTGCTTCCCTCAACCCAAGATCCAATTTTTAATAAATAAAGCCAACTTGAGCCTATTATTCCCAATTAAAAGACACTTAATGATGTTATTTCACTTTTACACCTATTAGGTAGTTTACCTTATCATGCTTTATTTATTAGAACATTACATCTAATAACTTTAACTCTGAATGTAGAGTCACAACATGTGGTTTTTATTTTAAATTCCATAAAATAAACCAAGCATAATACATCATTTATAAAATAAGATAAACACTCCCAACCTATGGAAAAATAAATTTCACCATACATCCAAGTGTGTGGTTACAATAAAATGATAAAATGAGTTTTTATGCACATCATTTCAAGACTCAATGTTTCAATATATATCTCCTTTAAAAAATGGGCATTTAATCTTAAAATATAGAGACATATAATATGTACATCAATGAATTTTATAATATTTTATGATTATTATTTTGATAAATAACATTGAATATTACCATGGGTCCCCATACATTAACCATTTTGTGACAAGTTATCAATGATGGTTTACTAGAGCTAAATTGGCTTCTCCTATAGCCCTCTAGGCTAAGAGATATGTCAACATCCTATCCAAACATATTCTGGGGGTATATGGATGGTCATATAATAAGTGGAAGGAGATAATATGGAGAAAGGAAAATATAAGGAAAAAAATAAAAAGAAGATATGTAAAACATGAATTCCTTCACATCAGGTTCACCAATTTGTATACATATAAATTAGCAGACAATAATATATGAAATTGAATCCCTGAGGTCTAGATGAGGTAGATGACATAATGGAAGGACTAGGGGTTTCAATATTTATTGAGTGGGATTAGATTTATGATAGTGGGGGTAATGGATTCTCATGACAGAACCAGAAGACCCGAGAAACATCCTGATGCTCATTAAAAACATCAAGTTTTTTGGAGATAGAGATCCAAGGACCTTTATTATTTGATATCACAAGAAGTTAGAGTTCTTGATCAAGACTAGGCTTAGGTAAATGAGGGAGATTAGGTTGAATGACTCATGAGAGAAGATATACTTTATAAGTTTGAATTTGCCTAGCTAATTTCATCTGTTAAGTGTGAATGATATAAGATGAAGCTAGACTTGAGGAAAAAAATAATTATATGGATGGGTGACTAAGCATGGATAATATTGTATTGACATCCCTTATTTTGTGGGAGAACAATGATAGGTGGTTTAGGGATTCACTCCTTAATTATTCTAAAGTGGCTAAGGACTCTATGGTGAGGTGGGGAATTGGAGTGGATCAAAATATATCACATATAAACTCAATACTAATGTCATAATATGTGATAATGTTTGGAATAGGTACTCTAAGTCTAAATAATAGGTCATGTTGGACAAGATCTAATGTCTCAATAAGGGCCATCCAAAATAGACTAGGTAGAAGCTTGAGAAAAATGTATGAACTTGTAAAACCAATGGCTTATAACTTATGATTGTTATAATTTTGAACCAATGATTTGATATTTATTTCTTGCATGAATTTAAAGGATTATATAAGATATTATTTACTGCATAGATGGGTAAGGATTTTGATGTGATGTGATTGCTTACATGAATGGTAAGGATTCTGTTATTGTGTGATTACTTGCATGAATGGCAAGGATTTTGTTTTTATGTAATTTATTTCATGAATGGAAATGATTTTTTTTATGTGATTACTTTCATGAATGTAAATTATTTTTTTGTTATGTATTTTCTTGCACAAATGACAAGGATTTTGTTGTTGATTATTTTTGGACTTTTCTAGTTTTTTAACAAATGAATCTTTGTTGAAAACAAAGTGAGAAAAGTAAGGAATAATATAAATAAATAAACTTAAATTAAAACTATTTTTTTATTTTCCTTTTCAATATTTTGGATGCATACAAATGAGAGAGTGAATAAACTTCTACTATTATGCAAGATGTTGATT
Organism: Torreya grandis; assembly: GCA_037957365.1. NCBI lineage: Eukaryota > Viridiplantae > Streptophyta > Pinopsida > Cupressales > Taxaceae > Torreya > Torreya grandis. The sequence goes on from JARHVA010001469.1 coordinate 1,448,638, forward strand.
TCTCCTAGATCTATTTGCATGCAAACTAGATGAAATATTTCTGTTTGCTTTTGGTTAATTTATGTGATGTGGACTAAATGTATGAATTAAATATATTTAATAAGTAATATTATAAGTGATCCAATCTAAAATATCATAAATTAAACACTTTCTATTAACCATCTTTGTAAGCAAACTAGGTTTAGCTTCTCAACCTTTCTACCCTTATACAAACAATATTTTTGTAATGAATTGGTAGGATGAAAAAAAAATATAAGTTATGAATTTTTGTTATGAAATAGATAAATTAAAATTATTTTAAACTTTTAAAACAAATAAAATCAACAATCCACAACCTTCATACATTCACCTAAAGTTTCATATGTTTTTGTGTTTACCCACATGATTATTTTATGTGCAATAATTTTTTTCTAGATATTGAATGAAGTAAAGTTATCATGGATGGAAATTAATTGAAGATTTACTAAGATATATTTTTTTAATTATTTAAAAGAGTTTATTTTAATTTTAAAGGAAACTAATCTATTTAATGCAAGCATAAATAAAAACTAATTATGTTTTTGGTAACAAAGACAAATGAAAGAGGTAGATCTATTTAACTATAAAATTTACTTATTTTCTCTTTTAAATGGGAAAATAATTTAAACACAATAAAAATATATATTAAATCTAATCCAACAAATAACAAATACTAAAAAATAAAAAAGAACATGTTCTAACTAACATGCCCCCTTTTCCTCGAAATAGGGAACCCCTCTTTTAAAATTATCAAAACCAGAGATCTCGAGCCCATTCTATTATTTTAAATGGTTTTGTCTGAATCAGGTCCTTGAAGTATGGCATTAACCTGATTTAAAAAATTAGTGTCAAGCCTTATTTATTTTATGACTAAATTAGGCTTGTTATTTTAAGGATTTATAGTGATAACCTTATAGGTTGATTTTTAATAGAAGTCCCTAAATTATTGTTCCTTTCTTAGAGAAACAGACCTGATGCCCTTTGTGATAAATCAAAATCTTAATGATAATTAAGTAATTTATTAATGGATTATGATTTTTTTCATTTTTACTCAGTCTTTTTCATGGGTAATGTATAAAAAATAGATAATCATAGGGTTCTACATTGCACCATGTTAGAGCTGTCAGTCCCCCAGACCTGTCAAAAATGTCAGAGCCTAGGAGAGTCTAAAATACTTAGAGGGAACCACATTTAACCATGTTAGAGTGGCCATTCTCCTAGACCTATCAAAATTGTCAGAGCTGGAGACAACTTAACCGATTTAGAGGGCACCATGTCAGAGTGGTCAATCCCTAGACCTATCAAAGATGTTATAACCTAGGAGAACCCATCCTATTAAGAGAGAACCATGTCACCAACTATCAGAGCATCTAATTCTTGAGACCTATCAAAGATTTAAAATCTTGGAAGATCTTGGCCCACTTACAAGATGCCACATAACATAGCTAGACATATGAACAAGTGGTCACCTAGGCCCCAAAATGGTTAAAATAGAGTAGGATGGAACCTAAATACCAATTAGATGATGTCACATGTCCTTAAGTGACACCTAACCATTATTAAAGGTGTAATAGTGACGTATAAAACTATGCTTAGGTGACAACCATTAACAAAATTACTAATAAGTGGATGACACATGACACTAAGTGGGAGTTAAGTAATAAGTCTTGAAGAGATGTGACCATGTGCCTACCACACACTGGGCATTACAAAATAAAAAATTGGGAATCATTGGATAATTTTAAAACATTGCATCACCATTTATAAATATCATTGGTGACAGAGGATTGTGAGATTTGAATTTAACTCCATATTGATAAATAAATAAAAGATCTAGTTGCCAACTCAAATTTGAATTCATAGCAAATGAGCCACCAAATGCCATTAATATAAGAGGATGAATGTTTGTATTTATAAAATCTTAAGGAAATATTACTAATGGTTATAATTGTATACCTTCAAGATTAATTAAACTCCTTGATTTCTAATTCCCATAACATACCCCTACATTTTTTCCCCTATACTCAATACCTTCATACTAGCCCTACATATTAATATAATGGTTGCATCCTCCTCAAAAACCAAGGCTAAGCTTGAGTATTGGGATACCCTATTTCTATAACACCTAAAAATGTTCAAGCACTATAATGACCTATTTAAAGTAATCAAATATGTACCTAGAGACTCAAGTTTTGACAATGATGAATAGGAAAAAATTGAAGACACCCTTCAAGCCTATAAGAAATGTAGTCTTCATAGGTATGTATCCAAACCAAAGGTGTTATCATATGTAAACTTATTAGGTAACCTACTAATCACCACCATATGAGTATAGAATGGATTCCATAACTAGGTTTGCTCACCCAAATCTAGGCACTAAACTATCAACATCTCTAAGAACACCTACAAGGTGTGTTACACCCTCCTAGATTTCACCTTATATCATGATGTTGCCAAGGTGAAGACACTGACTGAAACCTTCCAAATATATGACACCCTATAGGATTAGTTTGAGAACATAGATTTCAAGTGGGTCAATAAGGAGGACATCAATGCATACACAGTCCATACCTTCTTGGAGGAGGTATGGGTGGGTATGATTCTACTGAACTAAGTATTCAAAGCCCAAGAATACTTTCATGTTAATGAATTGTGTGTGTCCCTCCTTTATATGTTCCTCTCTGGTTTCAACGTCCCATACATGGGAGGGTTGATAAAATTTAAGTTGGTTAATACCATAACAGATGCCTAAGTAAGAAGAAATTTATACATGATAAGATACCTTATGGACATGGTCTATGGGACACTCACTTTATATCTATCCACTTTTCTTGTATGGGTTCCCAAGGGATCAATGGTCCATGTAGTATTATACAAACTATATGGCCATTATTATTGGAACCACAATTGGGACATATGTAATTAATTCTACCCATTCATCTACAATATGATCAATGAGACCCTAATGCCTTATTTATCCTAGGAAACTTAGGAATCCATTATAATTATCAAATATTATTGGTATTACAAGGAGGAAACCATGATTTGAATTATGAGCATTCTTAAGTATCCCTTTTGCTTGACATAGTTCATCCTGGATCACCTGGTAGAGTAGGAGATCACCTACTATATGGTAGAGGGTATTTTTTACTTTGCATATGCTACTATAAAAATTCATACCCACCACTCCTAATATCTATTAGACACCGTATTTATAAGGCCTTCCATCCCCTTCATAAAATGGTAACTACGTGGGACTCCTTTGCCCTAAGGAGAGATGGGATATGGTATTGAGACCCTAATGGCATGATCAGAGCTCACCAGCAAGGTATTTGACCTATCTTAATATAAACTATAGTGACCAAGAGGATGATTATGATGAGTTATAATTAGATGCTATAGATCACCAAAAATTACTATCCCAAATTATGGCTCAAAATAAAAACAAAGGAAAGAAGGTCTAGGGTGGCCCATCTACTCCTCTAGTACTTTCTCACTCTATAAAGGATCTAACTCTAATTCATCCCACTATATCTAAGAGGATTTTTAATGTTATTATAACACCTTCTCCTCTTCAACCTCTAGATTTAACCCCACCTCCTCAAGTAGCTCCTATACCTCACCCCTTACCACCTTAATAAAATCTTGTACCTCATCCTCCACCTCCTCAATCATCTCCTTATCTTCTTGCTCTGATTCCTCCTCCACCTACTACAAAATAACCCACTCCTCATACACCAAATCCACCTTTATCACCTATAGTAGCTATGGTAGCCTAAGTGCATCCAATCCATACCCACATTACTTGGTGGGTAGTAGCTAAAGCATAGGTGACTCAACCACTAGTGCCTCGACCCCATGCTACATAGACCTTGATTTTAGACATCACCAGTAGTTTAGAGGTGAGCCTAAAATGAGTATCCCAATAGGCACAAGTACATATTCCACCTATTACACCTCTCATTTCTTCCATCTCCCTTCCACCCCTCACTCAAATTTCCTTTCAAATACTAATCATGGCACCCCCAAGTTCTATTCCCCTTCCAAAAGCTCCCTAAGTGGTGCCTTTTATTTCCCCCATTATACCTCTTCCATCATTCACCTAGGTAATTTTGGCCTAGGTCCTCCCAAACATCTTCACCTATTCATTTCCCTCTACCCCATCTTTTCCACAACTCAAAACCTCCATGGTGCCTTCATTGGGCATGCCTTTAGTCTAAGTACCTATTAGGACATATTAATCAGTAAACATGGGTGTAATCATCATGAGCTTATCTCAAGTGCCCACACCGATACCAAAACCCCCTTTGGTCATCTTGGTGCCTCCCTCAACATCTTAGTAGCCTCCAAAGTTATCCCTTGTGGCTCTTACCATCCATACTAGTCCTTCTATTGTAGTATATAGAGTTGACCCAGGCAAGAGGCCTAATAAAAACTAGAAGATAACTCACCATCAAGTTTCAATTCAAATACATTTTTCTCTAATTCAATCTCCTTTACTATCCCCAATGATTCTTCTAATTCTAGCCATGGTGCTTCAACCTATTGCTCCTTGGTCCCTTTTTTCCATTACCCTAGGAACTTATGTGTTTGGATTCAACTAACCAATCTCTTCCCTTATGTTGATCACCCCTCTCTTTGGAGTCATTAACTTTAAGTGGGCATGATCAAGTATCAGTGGTAGGCATAGATGTTCCCATGGTCCTCACCTTTCATCCTTTATCCCTTTACTACCATGATCCATCCTCCTCCATTGCTTTCCTCATTCACCCCTTCCAATTCCTCTGTCTCCCCTCCACATCATCCTACACCCTTCACCACCATTTAAACCACCCCTCAAACACTTCCTAAAACCTAAGGAATGGTCTCAAGGTCACAAGCATTGTAGATGAAAATGTAAGGCAACCTTAACATGCAATGGAGCTTTGATTGAGATTTTGGAAACATGAAGAGGGTTTTAATGCAGAGGATCATCTAAGAAGGGAACCTTATGGTATGACAAACCCATCAAGATTTGTTCTCCCTCACCAAGGTGAGGACTTACACTAGGGAATAAAAAATGGTTGAGGATCCACTCTCCATCCTTTGGGAAACTCATGATATGTTAGATAAAATCCTTGAGGACATGTAAAGACAAGTTAAGACATTATAATCCTAGGTGGAGAGTTATTTCCCCACTAGGTTGATTGGTCGGGTCAAGGATGCCCTCTTACTATTGTTCTCAATCTAAGGAAGGTGGTGGAGACTATGGTGGAGACCAATGTGGTTATCCAATGACCTAAATCTTACATGAAGAGGATTACATATATTGATTAGAAATGTAGGAAGATGCTGGTGGTGATTAGCAAAGGTATATTTTAGGAATTGAAGCTAATTCCCACCTCAAATTTGGGGTTATATCATACATATGTTAGAAACATGAAGGTGGATTTGGAGGAATGGTTAGTTGTGGCTTATACTTAAACAAAACCCTTAGAATATGGTAGGAATAATATATTGACCTACTGTAAAGAGGCAAATATTGTAGACACCCTGTTTTAGCCACAACCATGTTCCAACTAAACTTTAGATTGATTTCTATTAAATAGTGTAAATTAAGCTGAGGAATCACTAAATGTCCTAATTTCATCTGCATAGACATTAGTAACTAGAATCATGTTGAGGCATCCCTATTTGGATTATTATCTTATATGAAATAATAACCTCTCATGGATTCATCACTAGTCAACTTACAACCTAACAAATTGATAGTTTGGCCTTTGGACCCATTAAACAAGGTATTTAAACAATTACTAAAATACAAAAAATTTAAGCATAATGAATTAACTAAACAAATCAAATTAAATTTTTAAGTGAAATTTCTATGTGCAATTAGTGAAAATGAATTTTATAAAATTAAATTCTAATTAAATTGAGGTCATGATGATGTCACCATCCTAAAAGTCAAGGAATTGAAAATATATCCATTAAAGATTTAAATTCAAAAATAGAAAGCCATGCTTAATAAATGATATCTCTATCTAAAATATTAATTGCATGTCCCCTCTTTAACTCAATCAGGGTTAAACTAAACCTAATAGTGGTTAAATTTAACCTAACTACACTTGGGTTAGGGTTAAATAGAAAACCTATAAATAGAAGTGCCAAGGTCCTTATAAAATGAGATTTTTGTGTAATGTTATAATGTTTAATTTTTGAGAGACACACATTATTGTAATGTTATAATACACAAATATTGATAGATTTCTACATCTTGTCAAATGTAAGCCAAACATTGCCAAGGTGATAAGGATAAATTATGCAAGGAATACCATTGTCAAAGACTCTTTAAGCACATGACAAAGCACATTCATCCATGGAAAACATGCAACTATTTCTCTCAATTAAAGTAAAGAATAATTTTTTTTCTTCCATTTTTAGTTACATGAATTGTTCTCTTGCTCCTTGAGTGTCTAGTCTTGAGTTGTTAGATTTCTTAGCATGTTTTTATTGGTTTTTATCATAATAACGCTTGACTAGATCTTATCTTGGATTTAAATCTCACATAATGGAAAGCTTGATGGGAAAAAATGCCCTAAATGCATAATGGGAGCATATTTGGACCTGCTTGAGGACAAAAATCATTCATTTTATACATTTATTTATTGCTTTTTATATAAATTTTCCATGTTTGTATTTTGATTGTGGAACTATAAAAATACAAATTTGGAAAGAACATCTATGAAATAATCAAGTGAAATCCTGAAATCATCCTATATAAGCATTAAATGCTCCATATTTTACTCTGGATATGAAAAACTAATAATTTTTATAGAGAAAGTAGTAAAATCATGAAGGTAAACTGTGAATTCATCCTACAAAAAACATGACCTTTTTCTCTATTTTTTAGTTAATTTTAAAATTTATTAGAATATATTAAATCATATTTTTCATCTAAAAAATTAAATTTTTCATTATGATATCACCATAATAGGTTGTAAAATTACCATTCTGGGTTGTGAAATTGTTTGTCTAACTATGAAATTGCTAGAAAATTATAAAATCGTAACTCTCTGTCTTTTATGTTTTTTACAAGTTTTTCCCATATTTTTGAAATTGGAAAGTTGAGTTAAAAAATTATTTAGACAAGTTATAAAATAATTTAAGAACTAAAAAATTGCTCTCTGTCAGTCTGTGTTACATTCTAGTTTTTTGAGTTTTTTATGCCTAAATAATTTTGTAGTTCACAATCACTATGTAACTATGAAATCATTTCAAAGAGTTAAATTTTGTGTTTTACTAAGATAATTATATTATTTTTTCCTTGTATTAAGCAAAAATTAATCCACCAACATTTTTTGTAGATAATTTATCTAAGAAATGGGAAGCTTAAATGTTTTTTATTCATTTTTTTTTACAAAATCAAAATTCATAACAAAGGTTAAAATTCATCCACATTTGGTTAAGGTGCTTAAAAATTACTTAAAAATTTGTCTTTTAGCATTTACAAGGTTTTTAAAAGTGAAAATAAGGCCAAGGAGCCAAAATTTCAAACACATTTTAAGTTGGTGCTATTAAAAATAACCTACATTTTAGTTAGAGTTAGTAAGAGCTTTTTCAATTCTTGTTTGTTCTATAGATAGTTTCAATTGCTTAGATTATTTTTTTTTTTTGGTAAACCAAAAACTATAGCATGTATGTTCTCCCCATCCCCTTTAGGAAGCTCAAGTGACCAAAATTACTTGGTTTATTGATGTTTTTTATTAAATCTTGTAAAAAAATGTCACATATGCTCTCCCCAAGCTCTAAGTGACTTGAGTGATTAAAAAATGACCTCTAAAGTCTTTCCATTTTTTTTTTTTTTTTTTTGCATTTAGATTATGGTTGGGATTTCATCACCTCATCACGAGTTATTTAGGGGTGCATTAACCTAGGGTTACATCTTTCATCATCGTACCAACCCCACTCCATAATAAGGTATATAAATTAGGGCATATACTATTGAGGTTGCCAGGAGGTTAAGTAGATAACCTCTCTAATCCTAATGAAAAATAGGGTTAGGTCTTGCTAAACATCAGAATCTACTAGGAAATACATGGATGGAGTCACTATGCAAATTAATATACCCTTTCATAGTAAGTTAGCAGGTATGAATCCAATTGATGTGATAGCACTCTTTGTTAGCCACACTTTGGATCATCTAGTGTATTTGAAAATTATAGATTTTTAGTAAACCCCACTCACCATGTAATTTCATTCCAAATTTGAGTTTTAATCACTCTAAGTTCATGCCACCTACCAATACTTGAGAGATAGAGAGGGGCATAAAAATCCTACCTACACCTATTCTTAAATATTTGTATTAACACTTAATTCCCACAAGCATTGGTATATTGATTGAAACTTTAGTAGAAGCTATGCGCACCTATGTTAGTTTTAGGGATAAGATGATCCACTTACATTATTTATATTTTCTCTTATTTACATGTGTGTTTTTAGACTAAATTTGTTTGTTTATTAAAAGTTGAAACAAGTCATAACCATCACATTGTTTTTACACCAATTTAGCCTAAGAGGTATTATTCTAACCATTTTATATCACACTTTTGCCTTAGACCTATTTATCTCAAAAAATTTGTGTTTATCACTTATTTAAATGGGGCATCATTACATTTCTCATTTCATCCCAAAAAGTTTCCTTGGGTTTGTTTTTTTTAAATCTAAAATAATTTTCATTCTATTTGATTGAAGAGGCATCATTATGTTGCTCATGTTATTCAAAAAATGTTCCCTTGTTTCAAACCGAGTTCAAAATAATGTGTACCTTTTGGTATAAAATGGTGTCATTATGTTGTCCATTTGGGTTTAAGATGTTCTCAATTTGAAAAATCCAAGTATTTTAAACCAAGTTCAAAATTTTTCTTATGAATTTCAGATTCAACATTGATTGGTCCACACCTCGATCTTACTTAATTTTTTTTTTAGGTGTTTACCTCTTACCTTTTAATTATGTAACTTAAACTAATTCACTGCATGATTTAAACATCCTTTACTTATATCTAAGAATGGTTTATTTAAATGTGCCTCAAGTCCATTTTGCCTTAAACTAAGGTCAAAAATCACTTTTTAAGTATAACTTTAAGCATGCTATGTTTACATTGGATCCTTGTTTATCACTTAGGCTTGAATGATTTATTCATCACTCTTATTTTTATTACTTGAGATTGACTTTATAAATTAGTTTTATACATGTGCCTAGAGTGAATGCTTCATAACAAAGTCAAGAATGTATTAAAATCCATGTGACAAGTTTGAGTCAAGTGTTTTTAACTATTTTCTTTAGAGTTAGATTAATTTCAAGTTTTTACCTTGACCTAGTTTGTTTTTAAGTCTACCTTTGTTCCTTCTTACCAAATACCTAACATTGCCTTACAGTTTTCAAACCTAGTTTGTTTTAAATTCTAGATTTGTGCATTTTTACCAAAGACCTAGAATTGCCTAAAATTTTCATATTTTATTTCATTCCTTTTTATATTCTAGCTTTGTGCCTTTTCACCAAAGACCTAACATCGTTTTCATTTTAATCCTAGATTATATTTGTTCAAAACAATTTCCCAAGACTAGGATTCAAAATTGCCTTTCATTTGACCATTTGTGTGAAGACTGGAGTATTGAATATATTTGAGACTAAATTTATGATTTGTAGAAGAGATCTATTCTATGAAAATTTTCATCCATTTATAGCGATTAATCAAGTTTTCCATCTAGACTAAGTTTTATGACATTTTCAAGCATCAAGCAATATTTTTAGATTATGTTTCAAGTGTTTTGTGAGATTTAGACCTTTTTATTCATGAGTCATTAGTTGTGTATTCATATATGTTTTGCTACACACATAGTGAGATGATGTACAATCTAAATTATGAAATAATAATCACGAATGATGACCTTGTTTAAGAACCATATGGTGCTGATTTATTTTATGAGATTGATCCATATCCCCATTAAACTACTCAATATGAAGAACAAGACCAAGATCCATTATCACACTACCTAGTTATTACACCTCCTTATCCATGTCAAGAACTAGAATAAATATCTCAATACCTTGTGAATGTGCCATTTGTTATCAAATAAGTCCAATAATAGACTTACTACATTACCATGCCATCAAACTATGACCCATAATTTTTCAATTATCACTTGATTGAAAAAATCACAAGGTTTCAGTTACATCTATAGAGTTAGGATCCAAGTTTCTAGAAGACTTTCCTCATGAACATCTACCTAGTCTACTTAGAGTGCCTAAAAATGTACCTTATACTAGAAATATCGAATAGGCCTCTACTAACTATCATCAGGCACTCATATCAATGCCATACCAAGATCTAAATATGTTTACAAAGGTAAAAGTCCCCATGGTATCCTAATTAATGTAAATGTAGTACACATATTAAACTTATCTAAATCTAGTGTAGAATTTCAATGTTAAGGCCATATTTAATACCATGTTTATAGAGATAAATCCTTTAGTAGGAGTGTTAATCAAATTTTTAGATCATACTAATCCATGTGTGGTCCCATTTTCCTAAATTAATTTTTTAGACAACATATTTAATGTCCCATTCATTGAGGAAATGACTATGACTTCTACTCAGAACCATGTGCCAAACATAGTAGATAACACCAAATGTCTCCCAATTCAGGCCAAGGAGGGTTAAATACAACATAAAATAATCCAAAACAATAAGTTCCTCTTGAAAATACCATGAGTGGTTCACAACAATAGGGGATAGGAATGCCTACTTCTTAACCATAGCAAGTTACTTCCACTCCTCAACTATATTTTTATTAAATCACACAATAGCAGGGGATAAGTAATCAAGTGATACCTAATGTTTTACCCTAATAAATGGTTAATATTACTCCAATCCAATAGGAAATGGATAATATTTCATGGCCATAAACCTGAACTAACTTACCACCTTATCAAAGGTAAAATAATGTGCTACCTCAATAGGTGGCAATAAATGTTCCACCTCAACAGGTAGTAATGAATGCCCCACCACAATAGACATAGACCAATATACTTCAATAATCACATATGTCATTTAGTCAATAATGAGTTCCTATTGGTCAATGATAAGTGATCAACACTCAACAAGCATCTAATTTACAATAGTTGTTTCTTTAACAAAGAAGTACCAACATCGAGCATGTACTTATTACAAAACTATTACCTTTTACCCAACATGTTCCATATATTCAAAGATAGGGCCCTAGTCAACAACTAGTGTTTATACAGTTGGGTTTACCTAGTCAACGATAAGTTCCTACTCAAACTCATCAGGCACAATACCTTCCATGATGCCACATACTTACATGAAAATCCCAATTCCCTCTGACTCAAATCTATATTTTGATTCCAAACTATAATATCTACTAACAATGCATGTAGTACTAGTGGCCTAATCCTAACACAGATGTATATTCCTGGTCAATTGGTCCATTAAACCAACATTTCAAAATACTTCATCCCCCCACTATACCCTAGTCAAGGTAACCACCTTTGATCACCTAACCATAGCCATAACCAACTATGCCATCAATTTTCTTAGCCCAAGAATTGTAATATATGAAGGATGTAATTACATCCATTTATATGGGAAAATATACCAAGAAATTCAAATTGGATGACATGTGTTCATATCCATTTAATATGGATTATCTCCAAATATGATTTCCTCTAGGTTATGAGCCACCAAATTTTTACAAATATAAAAGGTAAAGGAGACCCTAAGGACCATTTAAAAGAGTTTTTTGTTGCTTTCTAGCTAGTGGTCTATAGTGACATCTGACTACTTATTTATCCTTGAATTTTAGGTGGATAGGTTTTGGAGTGGCTTCTTAAGTTTCTAAAGAACTTCATATTTGACTTTGATGATCTCTTAGAACAGTTTGTACAACATTTTTCTTACAATCTCTAGCATGAGATTTTAGAAATTGATTTAATTCAGGCTAAGCAAAAATTTGGGGAGATATTTGAAAGTTTATTATAGTGATGAATAGTGCTTTAGATTCACTTAACCCATAATCTACTAGATAAATAATTGGCAACTATGTTTACCAAAAATTTACATAGTGAAATATCTTATCACTTAAAGCTTCAATGTGAACATTGAGAAAGGTATATAGATTGAAAAGGACCTCATTATTAAAGTGATTATTAAGTTATCTTCTTCAAATCAAATCTAGATCCAAAATCAAAATTGAGGCCCAAGTTAGAGCAATAACCTAGTCCAAATGCATGAGTTTGTACCCACTTAGGTTAATAATTAAGAAAAACATAAACTATATAAATACAATAATAATGTTTTTGGTAATGGATTAACTAATTCATGTCATGTTCAAACAATTCAAACACCATCTACTTACAATTTCCCATAAATTCAATTTATTCCATAAATGCAACCTATCCAACAATTGTAGTCTATGACTCAACCTAGGCTAGCTCCTCAAATTCTAAAACCAACACCTTTGCAAACCACTCCTCCAAAAATAAGACCCACTTTTAGAGTCTTTAATGACCTTAGTGAGCCTATTGAAGCAATTTTTTACAAATTAGCTAAGGCCAATATGATTAGTTAGCTAATTCCAAAACACTTTACAAAATGAGTATCTTATCTAGATTGGTATAAAGAGCATGAGTTATGTGAATACCATCATGTTCATTGAAATTTTATACATTTTTGTCTATAGATGAAGTACCTCATTGAGAATATGTTGGAAAATAGATATATCTAGTTAGACAATAGAGAATCTACTTCCAATAAAAAAATGGGTATCTACCAAAATCCTTTTACACAACATAAGAATACCAATCAATAATATAAATAATTAAGACCACAACAACAATAAAAATAGAAAAAAAATAATAATTTCAACCATAAAATGGATATAACCAAGGCTAGAATGACCCCATTAACCAATATACCTATCATGTAGTTGCACATGAATGTAATAAAGTTATAGGTCATATTGTGGGTGGTCATATATTTACCATTACCATCAATCCTAGACCAAATTCTATTAGACCAAAACCATAACTAATAATGACCACCAAATTACCAAATTTGGTAATCCTTCCTTGACCTATGGCTATAGCCAAGCACAATAGAAACTAAGGATTACCATCTTAGGACTTTATGTCTATAACCCTTCATTACCCTATGACCATAGCCAAGTACATTGACAATCAAGAATTACCCTCTCAATCCCATCTCCATAATTTTCTATTTATGATGGTCCTTTACCCAATATGTATTATGAAATTGCAACTCAATAGTCTAAAGTCGCCATCCCAGACCCACAACCCCTAGCAATGAACCAATCCAACCCACAATGTGAGATGGGAGTAAGTCAATTCCCAATGTTAAGGAAAAATGTATGATATTGTGTAACAACTCTAAAAGACACCTACACAAATATATATTCTAGATTTTTTATATACATATACCATCCACGATAATATATTTATAAAACTCTTAGGCCAATCCTAAGTGCCCACTAGACAAATTTCAAGATTTGGTTAAACACATAACCTTAGGCCAATAATTGACCTTCTATAAAAGTGATATGTCATCCCTTGTCCCTCTCCATAACAACCCATTATATATTGAAGTTGTTATCACATGGCACAAAGTTAAACACATCCTCATATACAATGGATTAGGCCTGAATAATGTGTCTTCAAAGCTAATCAATAATCTAGGATATAAAACAATGAACCTTCAGTCAGAGACTATTACTATTAAGGCATATGATAATGAAGAGTGGAGATCACAATGAACCATTAGTTTTTTAGTGATCATCAGGAATTTGACCCATGATACACTTTGACATGTTCTAAACCTAGATTTATCATATAATTTTCTTTTAGTTAGACCATGGATACCGAAAATCCATATAATACCTTCAACCTTGCACTAGTGTATCAAATTTCCTCACTTTAAGATGGAGGTAACCATCCATGGATATTTACATATATATGAACACTACAAGCATCTGAAGGCCAACTATGAAAGTTATAATTACCATTTTGGTCTGGAACCAATACCAAAAAAGGACAAAGATAAGGAGATCCTTTTTAAATTATGAGAGACCAATTACATAGACCCTAATAGCCTTGCCTCAAATTTACATACACCTCTTGTTAAAATTTATAATCATTTTACCATTTGGGACAATGGTCTAGGAGAGTATTTTACCCATGATACCTTCCATATAACCAGGATTTCTTAGAATCTCAATTCCTATAAAAGGCCTAAATATAAGCTAATTTATATGGAATGCCAATGAAATGGGAATTAAAAGATTCATAACCCATCACCTATTATTTTCACACTAGCCACTAGCCAAGAATAAGACCCATTTACCAAAAATAATTCTTGGTTATACAATAACAAATGGGTTGATTTCTACCGAAGTACAAAATATCCCATACCTAAGAGGATTATGGATAACCAAGATTACAAAGGTAGTGGCCTAGGAGCAAATCAATAGGGTACTATTGAGTCTATTTCTATGAAAAAATATAAAGGAAATCATGGTCTTGGATTTAAACTACCTAGGGATGACCCCACATATCTTATTCATGTTCTTACACTAATGACTAGTGATGATGATGTTAGTAATGAAGTAGAGTCTAATCATAGCATATATGAAGACCCTACTAATACTAACTTGTTCGACCCATATAACATTTGTGTTATCAAGCCAGTAATCCAAAATTCCCCACTTACCCTTTATCATCCTCAACTCATATACTAGGACCAATAAGAATCCATAGTACCTTTAGATGAGTTTGACAATGATGTGGCCTTTTTGTGATTTTTTGGGCCTAAGAGATAATGTTATTTTGGGAGATCATAAATAAGGTTTCTCTACCAAATTCTATCCCAATGCCTATTTCAAAGAGTGGGTGAACACCCTTAGCCAAAAATAAAATAATAAAACATTGAGGTCCCAAAGTGAAAACCTCTTTGTAAATGAAAAGGCTAGTCTCTTTAGTGAAAACCTATTTTAGGTTCCACTAGATGGGGATGTTCACCCATTTTTAAATTAATAATAGGAGATCACCAATATTGAAATTTATTTTGGATCTAAGATTAGTATATAATAATAACATGCCTTTGATTAAATTATCCAAAAATTTCCTATAGTGCTTGTTATAGGGCCCTTGATACCATTAGGAGATTCAGATTTAACCTATTTAGGAGAACTTGGAGAAGTGGTCCAACCAAAGGAATTTGTTATTACTAGCTAATTTACATCTTTTTCAACTATTTTGGAAGATGGCTCAACTCTCCTAGTATAATATACTAAATAATTTAACATTGGGACTCTAGAGGACTTGAAGTGGATCAAATTAGGTGTATCCCTTAATAAGGAGGAACGTGAATGTTTTACAACCCTTTTGAGAGAGTTTGTTGTCATATTGACATGGGCATATTTAGATATGCCAGGTTTGGACCCTACCTTGGTTTTAAACCATATTATTTTACATATTTATGCCAAAAAATTAAGCAAAAACTATGTAAAATTCATCATTGTATTAATGTATTAGTCAAGAAAGATGTGGAAAAAATCTTATCGGTAAGATGCATCAAATTGATCAACTATTTAGAGTGGATCTCAAACATTATGTATGTTATTAAAAAATATATAAAATATTAGAATTTGCACTAATTTTGAGACATCAAAAAGGCATTCCCAAAGGATGACTTTCCTCTGATGAATGTTGACATGATAGTTGACTCCATAACTAGGTATGAAATGTTTTCCCTCATAGATGGCTTTTCAGGATATAACTAGATTAGTATTATACCAGAGGACCAACACAAAATAATATTCACCACTCTTTGGGGAATGTTTTTCTATCAATTCATGTCATCCAACCTCAATACTTTTGGGGCAACATACTAAAGGTATATGACCATTATATTCCGTGATATGATGCATGATATTGTCAATCATATACTAATTAAATATAAGACCTATGTATATCATCCATCCATACTAAGAAATATATTTGAAATGATTTGTGAGTAATAGGTTTGACTTAATCCCAATAAGTGCATCTTTAGTGTCACTTCAAGTAAATTATTAGGATTTATTATCTCTCACTAAGGCATTTAAGTTGATTTTGCCAAGGTAAAGTCATTACTAAGATGTTATCATCTTTCAATTTGAAGCATCGATGTAGTTTGTATGGAAAAATACAATCTATTAGATGCTTCAATTCATATTTGGATGATAAATTCCATCCTTTCACTCATTTACTAAATAAAGGTATTAATTTTCTCTAGGATGCAAAATGTCAGAAAGACTTTGAACACCTAAAGCAATACGTAGCCAATCCACCTATTTTATTACCACCAATAACATGGAGGCCATTCCTACTTTACCTACCTACTACTAAAAATACTCTAGGCATAATTTTATCCTAACCTAATGAAGATGGGAAAGAAAATGTAGTGTATTATCTAAAATGTACACTTGTAACATATGAACATAACTATATGCTAATTAAAAATTATTATTTATCTATGGTCTTTACTTCCTAGAAACTTTGTCATTATATGTTCAATAACAAGACCATATAAATTGCCAAAGTAGATCTGCTCAAGTATCTACTATCAAAAACAACTTTACAAGGTTGCATGGCTAAGTTGAGCATGCTTATGATTGAGTTTGAGATTGAATATGTCAATCAAAATGTCATTAGGAGTCAAGTACTTGAAAATAATCTTGTTGAAGCTCCCATTTTAGATACTCAACCACTCAATTTTTCATTCTTGTATGAGTATATCATAACTATCATACAGCCACCTCTTGAAGAATATCACTGGAATTTCTATTTTGATGGGTCATTCATATATCATTGATCAAGATTAAGAATATTATTTATTACACCATAAGGGGATCTCATTCCCAAATCATTTTGTGTAAATTTTACTTGTACAAATAACATGGCTAAATATGAATCACTCATTGCATGGCTTCATCTATAAATACAATGAAATAATCAATATATATTGGTTCATGAATATTCCAAACTTATTATTAATTAGGTTATAGACTAGTTCCAAACCAAAGATGATAATTTGGTACCGTATAAGGCCATGGTCTATATTCTTAAGTAGTATATTACTAACATTCAGTTTAAACACATACATCAAGCCAATAACAAGATGACAAATGCCATGGATACCATTGGTTCTTTGATCCACATCATACACTAGGCAAAAGACTATTATTTCTTTGTTCAACATCTTATAGCACCTGCTCATGAACCCCTAGCCATTGAAATGATCTATGATATTGTTGGTTTAATTTCCATTTGGTATTTTAAGTTATATAATTACCTACATGACTAATTCTTTCCATGAAACATTTCACATAAGTAAAAAAAATATTTTGCACACCAATCCTATCGATATACCCTACTCATCCCAATCCTTTACTGTAGAAGCTTTGATGTAAATTTTATTCATTATTTTAATTTAATAGAAGCCACATTAGCATTAAGGGAATTATAAGAATGAATTTGTGGAGCCCACACCAATAGGGTTGTCCATGCCAAAAATCTCCTTTGGAATGGTTATTATTGGCCAACCATGGAAGCAGATGTAGGTGCCTATTTTAAAATATGTAAACAATGTTAGAGGCATGAAAATTTGATCCATGCTTCATAAATAATGCTTAAACCAATTATTACACCATGGTCATTTTCAATAAGGTGACTTAATCTCATAGGGAATATTAACCCTACCTCCTCTAATGGCTATAATCATATCATTACTACCACTGATTACTTCACTAAGTGGGTTGAATTTATAGGCATCACTTAAGTGACCAAAAAACAAATTTCCAAATTCATCTTCAACCATCTCATGTGTCATTATGGTATCACATCTAACATTATATCTGATAATGGTGTATCATTTAAGAACAAGGATGTCAATGAGCTTTGTGTTTTTAACTTTACCCAAAAAATTTCATTGCATATTACCCACAAGGTAATGACCAAATAGAGGCATCTAATAAGACCATTGTCATTATTATTAAGCATATTGTCAAGGATGTTATCCATGATTGGCACCTTCAAATATTCTATGCCCTTTGGGATTATTATACTAAATACCTTACTCTAGTAAGAGCCACACCATATTCCCTTATATATGGAACTAAGACCATTATTCCCATTAAGGTTAAATTTCCTTCTCTATGTATCTTATTGAAGTAGAATCTTGATGATGAAGATTACAGAGTCACTCATCTACAAGAGCTAGAGTTACTAGACAAAAATGCATGGCTATTGTAAATAGCCTTAAATCATATCATAACTAGTTACATGGTTAGTATAACAAGTGCGTTAAGCATAGAGAGTTGAAATTTGGAGATATTATCCTCAAATAATACCATAATTGATAAAAATAAGATAGGAAAATTTAAACCTAATTGGATAGGACCCTATGTCATTGTTGTTAACAATGGCTTTAGGTCTTACAAGTTATTTACACTAAAAGGTGATGAATGAACCCATGCACATAATACACCTCAATCATTATTTCACTTGAGATACCTAAGGTATTGTCTATGAGAATAATTTACATCATACCATAATCTCACCTTACTTGTTCCATACCATATATTGTTCCTTCTATACCTTCCCTATATGTTTGAAGTTGTTTCCCCTCCCTTACCCGCCCTTTTTTTTTACCTTGGCTCTAATCCATTATTTATTTAGGAACCTTTAAAGATTGTATTAATATGTAGTTTCATTGGTTGATTTAGTATGATAATTCATTGAGTGTTTATTTTTCAAAATGAGGTAGTATCTTGGGGTAGTATGCCAGTGGTTTGGCAATTACATTATTCATTGTTGTAACATTATATCTCATTCCTAGTGTTACTAATTATAACCATATTTGGGAAAATTACTATCACTAACCTATGCCATTGATTCCTCATTATAACCACCATTGGGAAAATTAGGAACAACCCCATTTTTATCCACATTACCACACCACTATGCTATACTTTGCCATTTTCCCCTTCATAATATTGTTGTTACCTAATTGGATTCTCTACTATAAGGTAGAACTATACTTAATTGAGGTAATTAAAGATTATGTAGGTATCATTCAATTCATTTTGAGGTTAGCTCAGTCACTCCTTTACCATGCTCTCACCATTTTATGAGTAATTGAAGTTTGAATGTTCTCTTCATTTGTGAACATCTTTAAGGCATGCTCTCATCATTTTACAAGTTAGCTCATTATGTGTCTCATAATTATCCATTGAGTTTATATGATTGAAAAACCTAGAAACATATATGTATGGAAGAACATTTAGATTGTATCCTCATCATTCAAGACATGTATCTACTAGTTGATAGGTATAATTGAAGCATTTTCATGGATTTTGTCATGATCATTTCCATTTGTTTTTTCCATTTTCTAATATTATTTCATCCCATTATTTGGAGAACTACTAATGTTGAAGTTCACATTGGATATTTTGTCCATGTAACTATGTAGAAAACATCTAATTACCTAGTACATTTGGAGTCAACTCGGCCAATTTTGATGATTGATTTTATTCATCATTCCCTTAGATCATTCCTTCCTCTAAATTTTTGTCCAAAATGCTCTTATCATTTTGAGAGCAATCATTGATTACACTCTCATTATTTTGTGAGTCATAAACTTTTTAAACTCTTACCATTTTGTGAGTTTTTTCCCATTCTTAGCCTTAGACATAGTAAGCATTATGAACTAGATCCATGTGTGAGTACTTGTTTATAATATTTTGGTTTGGTTTTAGCCTAAACCATTCTCTCACACTTAGATTATTTGTTTGTGTTGATTATTTCATTATTATGAATGTCATCCCCCTCTTTTCTTATGCACATGTCATTCTACAAGCCCATTCCTATTTTCCTCTACATGAAAATCATGTTTTATTATCATTTATTTTCTTGTATTCCATTTATTGGGAAAAATATGTTTGGCCTGAAGGTCACATTGGATGTTGTGTTCATGGAACTATGTAGGAAACATCCACTTTATTAATGCATCTAAAGTCATATCATCTACCCCTTCCTTTTCTTTTATCCCAACCCCAATTTTTATTTGTTTATTTTATTATCTCCTATAGCCTAAGGGAAATTTTTACCATTTTGTTTGTGTCATTGTTCCCTATAATCTAGGGAAAACTATTTTCCATTTGTTCTTTTGTTGTTTTACTTGTCATTGCTATCTAGCTTAGGGGTCACCCTATCAACAATAGTAACATCGTTATTATACATGCATGAACAATTTGTATTCTATTTGTTACTAAAATTATGATTAATCATTGTTTCTATATTGCCTTTGTCTATTTACAATAGTTTGTTTATTGCTATTTTCTTTCCTTTGGATTGTTTATTTATTTTGATTATTTTGTTTGTTTATTTGTTTTGTCTATTTTTTTGTATGTTTGTTTAATTTTGTGCTCTTTATTTTAGTCTCATTTCTCTTGCCTTATTTTTGTAGTTTTATTTATTGGTTTTTTGTTGTTTGTTTATTTTTGTTTATTGGTGTTTTGTTTTATTTTTTAGTTTGATTTATTTTTATATATCTTTTTTCCTTTTTATTTTTTGGTTTTCATAGGACTCTTACACTTTATTTACATTTGAGTTAGGATTACCCATATCTTATACTTAAGTTATGAATTAGTGTATGTTCTTACACTTAGTTTATTGCATTATATTCACTTGGGATTTAATTATTCATATCATATGCCTAAATGATTTGTACTTGAATTTAAACTTAGTTTTACATGATTTAGATACACATTGTTATTATAGTTGTCTATAAATTTTATTCATAATATCATAAACTACAATAAAAATCAGGCCAAAGGATCTATTTGATAATGCCTTGGGTAGTACTTCTTGTTCACACATGGAAAATCTTAGACCTACCCTAACACTACCCAAATATAGAGTAATTAAATCATAATGAATTATAATCATTGTTAGTTGAGACATGCCTATCAAGTAGCCCAAATTCATGTATATACTCTGTGTTTGCTTATTATTATTCTGTGAGTATAAATTCAGTATATAAGCCCCCTTTCCCAAATTTCCATACTATGGTGAATTATATAGACCTTCCCTAATAATATCTACCATAATAGGGCAAAGATGAATTGTATCAAGCTTACATCCATCCTATTGGTTCAAACCACTATTCCAATGATTATAACTACCTTTCAGCCAATCATTATTTTCACAACCTATCCACCCTACTAGGGAATTTTTCAATGCTAATGATTATAACCACGTTTGGGAAAATCATTATTTTTACCCACCTACCTTATTAGGGCACCTCACTATGTTGATGATTATAATTACCTTTGGTCAAATCATTCTTTTTCACTATGTTAATGATTATAATCATCTTTAGGAAAATTATTATCATTCATCAGCCCTACTAGAGCACCTCACTATGACACTAATTATAACCTCCTCTGGGAAAATTAGTATTTCCACTCTCATTACCTATAGGTCACATCATTTCCTTATTTTTAATGTAATGTTCACCAACTTTATTTTTCACTCCATCCCTCAAGGGGGAATCCATGGCTAATTCACCACATTTTGGGGAATTTGGAAAGGCATTAATGAATTTCTCATTCTTTGATAAGATTTTACTATGCCTATGTCTTTAAACATCTTGGTTTTTACCAAATAGTATAAATTAAGCCTAAGAAACACTAAATGTCCCAATTTCATTTGCACATCAGATGTTACTACCCAAAATCATGTTAAGGCATCCTTATTTGGGGTATTATCCTATATAATAAAAACCTCTCATGGATTCATCTCCAGTCAACTTGTAACCTATACAATTTACATTTTGGTCTTTGGACCCAGTAAGCAAGGCACTTAAATAATTCCTAAAATACAAAAATGCTAAGCAAAATAAATTAAATAAGTAAATTAAATTAAATTATTAAGTTAAATTTCCATGTGTAATTAGTGAAAATGAATTTTATTAAAAATAACTTCCAATAAAATTGAGGTCATGATGATGTCATCATATCAAAGTCAAAAATTTAAAACACTCCATTAAAGCCTTAAACTCAAAAATGGAGATCCCTACTTAATAAATGGGATATCTATCCTGAATATTAATTGATTATCCCCTCTTTAACTCAACTAGGGTTAAACTAAACCTAATTTCAATTAAATATAACCTAACTACACTTGGGTTAGTGTTAAATGGAAAACCTATAAATATAAGTGTCAAGGTCTTTCTAAAGGGAGATTTTTTGTCTAATGTTATAATCTTTAATCATTGAGAGATAAAGCATTATTGTAATGTTATAATGAGAAAATATAGATAAGTTACTACATCTTACCAAATATAAGGCCAATATTACCAAGGTGACAAGGACAAATGATGTGAGGAACACCATTGTCAAAGACTCTTTGAGCACATGATCAAAAACATTTCTCCATGACCCACATGAAAATATTGATCTCAAAAAAGGTAAGAAATACTTATTTTGTCTTCTATTGTTAGTTACTTGCATTTTTATCTTATTCCTTGAGTGTATAGGCTTGAGGTGATATATCTTTTAGTCTATTTGTATTAGTTTTTATCATATTAACACTTGACTAACTCCCCTATTAGATTCTTATCTCATAAATATATTTTTGTTATTCTACATATATGGAACCCTAATGGATAGGGGAGAATTTGGAGTCCACCTCAGTGAATTCACCCATGTCATGAGGGAGAAGGTCACCAATTCAAATAAAAAATGGTCTTGGGCTATTCTTGAGCTATCAACACAATCCATGGTGAGCATCAACCAAGTGTACAAGGTCTAGGTATCAATAAAAGCTCCTTTCCAAGTGTATTAGAGGCTAGTGACTCAAGATGAGGTGATATTTCAGGAGCCCTTGATGAACCTTACTAAGTTGGATAAGGAATTTGACCTCATAGAAGCTATGTTAGAAGATAGGGATGCACGATCAATTTATTTGGTATCCAACCTTTACATCCACCTTCATGTATCAACTAGGTAGTCGCCCACATATAATTTTGTAAGCTTGAAGGGATTTTATTTATTTATTTTAAATTATGGTTATAACTATCATGAGTGGCCATCATGTTCTAGGATGATGATCTCACATTATTTGGAGGTGAATCACTCCTCATATATATAAGGTAAAGAAATATCATAATATAAGGGTCAATTAAAATTTTCTTATAAGTGTTTTTAGATTATATCTAATATTTCACCTAATTTCTCTTTCATCTATTCAAATTTTAGAGTTATCCATGATTGATTGTTGTAATATAACTTGCTTTTTTAATGAATACAATTCTAATTTTATACAAAGGGTTTGTTCTGCATCTCAATTATCTTTCATATCCATTATGTATGCTTATGAATGCTAGATTAATTAGACTAATACCTTGATATTAAATGTATGTTATGTTTATGATGTTCTTGGATATTACAACCATTATGTGAAATCTCTAGTTTATCCTTTTGTATTAATGTTAATTTGTGTGTTAATCTACAAGTTACCATTGGGTATTTTCATGTAGTTTACTATAAAATCCTAGTACTTATATTTAGTGAGGGTTCATATTTGAGGCATGCTCCCTTCTTTCCTCATAATCTTCCCACTATATATTATTGGAGGTATAAATTTTAGTGAAACTCAATCTATAGTGGTATAACTATGGTAAGGGTACTTGGTTCAATAATTTATGGATTGATCTCATTTTTATTTTAAAGGATCTATTTTCTACTGTACTCTCCCCTCTCTTTTGTGTTTGTGTTCAAATACTAAACTACTCCCTCCCCCTGTGTTTATAAAATAGAGGAGAACAATACATGAACACCAATAATAACCTTTCACAATTAGATTTGTATGAAACAATATCATATTGAACTTTTGATGGTATCACTATATCTCTTAAATAATATTCATGAAAACTCCATTATGAAGTCAAATACCTATAATTTTACCCTAGGATGATCCGAAATCAGTCCTAAAATAAAGGATGAAATTCCATCATTGTTCCCATATTCATCTTTAGGTAAAATCAATCCCATGGGTATTTCATGAATTAGACATTTAGATTGAACAATAGCTGGAACTAGAAGGATGGCCTAAATCTATGTATTTTATACATGTTACTATTTTATTAGTTTATTTAAATATTATGCTTATTGATAATAACTTACTAACCATTTTCTGATTGTGGATCATCCTAGAGACTAGTTTGCCTATTACTAGGGCTAAGCCCCATCGTAGTTGATTGGTAATTTCTCCCCTACTTTTCTATAGAAAAATTAGGATCAACCAACCTAGACCTATTATGATTCCAAAAAAATTATCCCCATAACCAATTTTAAATTTTTAACCTAAGACTTTTTAGATATATCTACCATTAACATCCTATGGGTTTTCCATGATTTACCTAAGAACCTTGAGAGATATCTTGCTCATTTCACTCATGGTGTGGGATGAACTACTAAAGAGTACATAATTTCTTATAAAACTACCTTTAGTATTTTAAATGTAGAACATGAGGATGTGGCATGCAAAATTTTCCCATTCACATTTATGGACTCAATGTATGATTGGTTTCTCAACATCCTTAAGGACTCCATCCCTAGTTGGGACCATTTTAGTACTTCCTCACCTAATTTGGGTAGGTGATAGACCTCAATGTCCTCTACTAGTAATTTTATTATATCAAATGGGATACCAATGAGCCTATCAAGAACTTAAATTCTAGGTTTCATAATATGTATAGTTGGGTCATTGTGCTTTATCAACCTAACGTCCAACTATCACTTGAAATGTATAAGAATTCACTAGACCATTATAAGACCATGTTCCTAAGGAGAGATGTGACCATAATTGACTTATCCCTAGCTTATGAAAGATCCATCAAGGTGGATAGACATATGAACCACTAAGGCCACATGATGGCCCCTAATCCTAGTGTGCTACCACATATGCTCACATTGAGATTATTTCACAATGTTAATTAGAATTCCCCAATGCTTTATCCACTCCCTATAATGCATCAAATCTTGTTAGGTTATCCTAATTAAAACCAACAACTAGATTTAATTAACCAAGGGGATATGAACTAATTCCTTAAGCACCAGACCAGATAACATTGGTATTCACTAAAAATACCCAAGACACCCCATGAGACCATAAATAATGAGTAGGATGTTATTCAATGAATGGTAAAAAAACTTAGCAATGATTTATTTGGGATACAAAGGAAAGTGAGTTACTCTAATTTAGAGAGTTCTAGAAAAAACTTCACATATCAAATATTGAATAAGAATGAAAACTATCCTCATAATCCCCTATAACCCTCACCTAATAAGTTTACCAAAACTAATATCTTTGAGATAGACTTACCTAACTAGTGTCAAGTGCATAACATGACAACCCATAGGGAACTAGACTAGATGAAGTTAGATTTAGATTTTGAGATCTTATAGAATTAAATGGAAGAATATAAGGTGGTCCCTAATCACCCTAAATCCTCCAACATGGGTAAATCCCCTAGTATTTCTATGATGTTAGAGACCATGGATTTCCCTAGATATGAATAAAATAAACTAGAGGATGGTATCACTGAGGTGAAAGAATTTCAAAAATTCCATAGGATCACCTATTCCCTCAAGAATATGAAAAAACAAGAGCCCCTTACTACCTCAATTACCCTTAATAATGGTACAACCCCACCTAACCAAAATGATAGGAATGATCCCCCACCTTTGATACCTAAAGAACTTGTGACACCCATATAAACCCCATTAATCCAAATTAAAGGGGTTTATAACATAGTAGAGGATATGAAAAAGATCAAATCCAACATCACACTTCATGAGCTTACTCATATCACTAAGTAATGTGATCTTCTACTAAAATCCTAGACCCAAAAGTTGACCCCACCAACCCATTTGAAACTAAGAGAAACACACACCAAAGTGCTCATTTACAAAAATAAGATGGAGGTTCCCCCTTTTATATTAACAATTTGATTATTTGTTAAGAATCTACATAACTTCTTAGTATATTTAGGATCCTTATCCAATGTAATGTCATCATGCATATGTGGCAAGCTTAGGTTGGTCCCCATAAATTTAGATAAGGTAGTGGTCTAGATCAACAAGTTAATAGTAAAATTAATAGGGTAATTTCTCAATGTCCACATCTAATTGGAATCCAAGCCTAGGATTCAATACTTCATAGACATCCAAGTAGTGGATATTTATAAAGCTTATGACATACTCCTCAATAGAGAATGGTCCAAATACATAAATGGGTATATGGCCATAGATTTCTCCCATATATGGTTTTCGTGGAGGGGAGTAGCCAAAAAAATTTGGGTAAATAGATAACCCCACATAAAACACATGATAACTAAGTAAAATTCCATTAATGAGAAAATAAACCTAGTATCCTCGAACCTAAAGATCTATATATTAAGCACAAGGCTACCCAAGGACTAAGTTATCCATCACACAAACTTTCCTAGCCTATGGTATCTCTATATAGATGGAGCTCATTCAAAATAGGGTAGTGGGGCCATTGTTTTACTTATATACCTCTAGGGAGATAACATTTAGCATCAAATAGGTTACAATTTCCCTATACAAATAATACAATAGAGTATAAAGCTCTAATCCTAGGATTATAATTTGCACTAAAATATAAGCAAAATGAATTAAGAATATTTAAAAACTCTGATATGGTGATCGATGAGATTATAAATAAATTTCAATGCAATCTATCATACCTTTGAATATATAATCATAGGTCTAAGGACCTAATCGAGATGTTCAATGCATTTAATATCATCCATTTCCCCCAAGAGGAAAACCAAGTAGTTGACTCAATAGCATATATGACAACTAACATAACCCTCCATGGATGACACTGATTTTTAAGAGTTATTTTTGTAACTCATTCAATGCCCCTATATCCTTGACAATGTGAAAAAATTTCAAGTCTTCAAGGATGACAAATAAATCACCTAATTTATAAGTTATAGATGAGAAATATAGAGACAACCCTACGAATGACATGGATAAGGATGAAATTATAAATATTCATGGGAACCAGATACTAAAAGGGATGATATCATTGTAAAGAACATTTGATGCTTTAGACTTAGCTTCTAAGTGAAAAACTCAAGTTCAAGGAGAAAAAGTGTTGACTCATCAACCTCAGTCCTATAGAAAATCTTGAGATGGTCAATGTAGGTCCTAACTAAATGGACTATGAATTGGATTAGTTATGGAAGTTATTAATGAGGTATAAGGATATAATTGATTATGTTATGGAGACCTTAAATTATTTAACCCAAGAATGATCACTCACATTATTTCCCTAAAACTCAGTCATAAACTATTTAGGCAAAGATAGAGGCTAGTAAACCCAATCATAGATCCCTTAATATGCAAGGAAGTTTATGAGTTGATTTCTATAGGGATGATTTTATCACTTTACCCCTCCACCTAGGTGTCAAACCTAGTGCTTGTGAAAAATAAAAATGGATAAATCCCCTTATGTGTGGACTTCTATAACTTGAACCAAGCCTTAGTTAAAGATAATTACCCATTGCCTTCCCTTGACAAGGTGATCTAAATGGTGATTATATATCAAAAGGTGTCCTTTCTAGATAGATTATTTGAATACAACTAGGTCTTAGTCAACTTTTAATATATGACTAAGTCTTCCTTCACCACCAAGTGGGACACATTTACTTAAAAATGAATGCCCTTTAGGTTGATCAATGCTAGTGAAACTTTCCAAAGGGCAATGGATTTCACTTTTGAAGCACTGATAGGTAAATTTATAATGATCTATATGGATGACCTAACTATATTTTCAAAATATAGGTTAGATAATGTGTACCATTTGGAGAAGGTATTTTAAAAATGTAGAAGGTTAGAATTTCCCTAAACCCAAAGAAAACTATGTTTAGTGTCACTTAATGTAAGCTCATCAATCACATTGTCATGAAAGAAGGTATTGTTATTGATCCCAAAAGGGAAGATGTACTTTCTAAACTACCTCTACCTAATAGTAAAAAAGAAGTAAATTCTTTATTTGGGAAAATTAACTTTGTGTGCAAGTTTATTTCTAGATTTAATGAAATAGTAAAACCCTTAAATGTTATGTTGAAATAGGACATGAAAGTAGAATGGAATGATAAATCAAATAAATCCTTTTATGATATCAAAGATGCTATTATGTAAGACCTAATTCTCCTTAGCCTAGACTCTATTAAATATTTTTATATCTACCACTTTGATTCCAAACACACAATTGTTTCTTGCCTCACCTAGAGGTTAGAGGGAGAAGAGCACTCAGTTACTTTTATGAGAATCAATCTCAAAGATGTCGAGTTGAGATATTATAATTTAGACAAGTACACCTATACCCTAGTCAAGGTTGTAAATAAATTTAGGCAAAATAACCTCAAGAATAAAGTGCATGTAATTATCCTAGACCTATAAATAATATAGATGTTGGGGTAAAATGAGTTGGGTGAACTTAGAGGCCAATGGATGACAAAATTCTAAGAATACAATTTAGAAATCAAACTAGCCAAGCTAGTTAGAGGATAGGGCCTCACCCAACTAATAACTGAGATAAATATAAGAATCATGGTATACCATGTGGACTAAGGGAGAGTGTTAAAATCAAAATGATATGACTCAATCCAACATTTCTTACTCTATGGAAACATACCTCTAGGACTCAACCATACATATAAGAGGGAACTTCAGTTAAAGGCTGCATAATCTATTTTAAAGAAGGGAGTTCTCTTTGAAAATAACCATGAAGGAATCTACCTTAGGTGTGTGCCACAAGAGGAAGCAAAATAAATAATGTCTAGTTTCTATGAAAAAATGAGAGCTAGTCACCCTACAACAAATGCTATGGCACACAAAGTTATTCAGGTAGGCTACTATCCCACACTATTCAAAGTGTTCACACCCATGTTCACTTTTTCCATTAGTAATAGACCTCTTCTAAAATGTAAACCCACATGGTAAAACCACTATATCTTGTCATAGATTCAATGCCATTTTCCCAATGGGGATTGGATTTCATGGGGGTCATCAACCAAAATTCATCATTTTTCGATAAGTTTGTCTTCATAGGCATAAACTATTACATAAATGGTCTAAGGTAGTTTCAACTAAAATAAGCATCATTATTGGAGTCACTAAATTCTTAAAAAATACCATAACCATATGTTTTGTCATCCCCATATCTTTGGTGTGTGATAATGGTCTTAAGTTTCAATATGTAGAATTCACAAAATGGGTCTATAAAAATTGAATCACACAAAGGTTCTCATCCAATGACTACCCATAATGGAATGGATTGGTAGAGTCCACTAATAATAACTTAATAGATGCCATCAATAAATTATCTAGAGAGAAACCTTGTGAATGACACTCATTGCTAAAGTTTTCTTTATGGGTAGAACACACTAGGTATAAATAAGCCATCAAAATCTTTCCTTTCCTTCTATTTTATGGACTGGATCTAATCATATCAATCATGCCCAAGATCTTGAATTATAAATTTATGAAATAAGTCATGGAGCCAAATGATAAGGTGAATTATAGACTCCTAGACTAATTCTATTAGAGGAGGCCTGGGATTAAACTATGTTAAGCTTTAGTAAACACCAAGATAAAGTCAAAAGGTGGTTCCTTAAAAGAGATAAGATCAAGACGTTTAGAATATATGACGTAGTCATAATGTGGTACAAGTCTCATGAGCAGAAAGTCCAACATTAGAAATTTTATCCCCTCTGGATTGTCCCATACAAAATAGCCAAAATCCATGGTCATAACACCTTCCATCTCAAGTATCTCAAGGGAAATGAGCTACCACTTCTAGTAAATGGATAGTACCTAAAGTAGTATTTCTTGGCCACCCTATTTAATATAATATTTGAGTGCTATGGGTAGGGTTTAGTGATGTATATATTAGATAGGTTTGCTTTTGTTGCATGTTTTATTTTATTTTGTGTTTTTTCCCTTTAGTTCACATCTTATTTTGTGGTGTTCCTCTAATGTTTGGCCGTGTTAGTAGCCACTCTAGGTTATGGTCAAATATTGGGAAGGATTGTTGAGATGTAGGAAGACCCAAGTTCAATCCTTTGATCCAAACAAATCAAGGATAGTAATTGAACCATTTTTACATTGAAAATTTGGGATGCCAATGATTCTAAGAGAAACAAGGGGATTTTTAAACATCCCACATCCTTATATAAGCCACCAGGCTTTACTTAACGTAACATCTCAAGAAAATATAAGACTATTCAAGTTAATTAAAGATTGGATGGGTATTCAAGGCTTCCTCAACATCCTTAAACTCTTGGATTGATCCTAAAACCTCAATATATGAGACTAATAAAAGAAAATGTTTTCACAATGAAGCTTGAAAAAGGACAAGAAAATCATAAATAATATAAATTTTGAATCTTCCTCAAAATGTCCATACATGTAACCTTTATCATAAGATTTTTTACCTAGATGGTAGTGGAGCAAGGAATTGAATATGATTAGAGGTATATTTATTAAGGATATAGATTATTGGCTAGTAACATGAAAATGCCTACATTATTCTCCAAGCTTTCAAGCCATTAACACCCTTGATGGAGCTTGATACCTAATCCAACCTCTGTTAATCAAATAGAATTTAGAATTAAATGAATATTGAGAAGCAATTATTACACACACTTGTGGAAGTTTATAGGATGAAAGATCAATATACCACTCACTATTATAACACATTAATGCCTTGTATTTTCTACTATGTATAAAGATCTCTCTTATAATTTGTGTTCTACACAGGGGCTAAAAATTAATTAGTTGGGTTCCAATTTCTTATCATCACTTTCCCCATGGAATTTTCCATTTGTTTTGTCCAACACACCCCATTTTCATTGAAATGGGGAACCCCTCTTTAAAAATTATCAAAACCAGATCTCCCAAGCCCATTATACTATTTTATCCAATTTTGTTTGAACTAGGTCCTTGAAGTATGTTGTTTCCCTAATTTTCAAAAGTAGTGTCAAGAAATATTTATTTTATGACTAAAGTAGGCTTATTTATTTAAGGATCTATGGTGTTATCCTTGTAGGTCAAATTTCAATAGAAGTCCCCAGAGTCTTATTCCTTTCCTAAAGAAACAACCTTGATGCCCTTCACAACAAATAAAAGTCTTAATAATAATAATAGTTTAGGGTATTAATGGATTGTGCATATTTTCATTTTTACCTAGTCATTTTCATGGGTTTTGTATAAAAATAGACAATCAATGTTGACCCCTAAAATTTGAATAAGTATTATTCCATTTTTGGTGCACAACATAGAGGTACCATTGTCCATTTGATGTAATTAATGGTATGGTATAGAAGTTGATGGGTGCAAAAGGAAAATGGTGTAGGAGACCCAATGTGAGAGGACCTAGTCAAGGGAGAACATGTCATGAGGAACCTGAGAACATAGGACTTAGAACCAAAGTGGAAGACTAGGGGAGCATGTAGGAAGTGGATCACAAGGGATGAAAGAGTAGTTAGAAGAGTAACTCAATTAGGACACTTCAAAGCCATTGATCGAAGGTTTTATACCAGCCCATGATGAATGAAACAATTAGCCACTATAATATAACATAAAATGAGGATCCAAGGGCATAAAGACCTGAGTCTATAAGAAAAACTAATTTTAAGATCCATGGCTCTTAATTTATTGAGAGTACATGTGCCATATATTCATGGTAGTTAGAATTATGACACTTGGTCAGGGCAAAATAAGTATAAAAACCCTTATTGTAATCATTTACATGGATGGTCCTTTGGGAAATAGAGATAGAAAATTTGTCTTGTAATTGAGTAAGTGATTAACAATAATTCAGTGTTTTCCATATCATGAGATGAATCATGAAATATTTTAAGTGTTGAATGATGAATGTGTTTTACTTCCAAGTCATGGGTATATTTTTATTTTATCACTAGTTAGTAATGGTAATATTATTTATATTGGTAGTTATATCAGGGATAATAGTAGTATATCTATGGTGTTGAATAACCTTTTAAAATTTTTGATTTAAAAATGAGAAAACACACATTGTGATTCAAAGCTTTAGAGAACCAATCTTTCATTGTGTGCTTCAGGTGAGTGTGTGAGACTTACATCTCACATGAAAGGCTATCACACTAGCTTGTTGGGGGAAAGTTTCAGCACTAAAGTGGAAATAACTAAAAGAACCCAACTTTTTGGTTCTTTTATTGGGAATTAAAGTAATTAGAGAAAAATCATGGGAAATATTTGAGTGTATTAAATTAGGTAATATTGAATAATGTGTTACTAGTGTTGAAGAAAACTTTTTAGTTTTATACCTTGAACTAGGAGTTTTTACATCATAATGGGTAGAGAAAAATCTCTATATCTCTCTATATGAGACTTTCCTTTTTGAGGTCCTATTTCTCTTAGATTTTTGGATCTTAGCATATTTTTAAGGATGATCTTGAAATCTTGGATGAAGGTAGCCTTGGAAAATTGAATGGTAGAGGAGCTTAGCATGACTCAGAGTTCCCTAGACATGAGCAATTAACGTTTGGTAAAGATGCATTTAGAATAGCTACATTTTGGAGTACATCATGAAAACCTATTCATGTCTTGAGGAAGCAAAGTTCTAATTTATATGAGAGTTTAGGGGATGCTATCTATCAATATTTGCTTTTAAGATTAATAAGCTAGTTGTTGACCTTATATTAGAGACTCTATCCATAGAAGGCTAAAATATTTTTTGCATGAGCCACATGTTTGGGAGGGAAGACTAGAGGTTGATTTAAGATTATGGGTTCAACATGGTATTAATCCATCAAGTGTTATATAAATGAAAGTATGACGAATCTTAGTAGAGGATTATAGGATTTAACAACATGGGAAGATATCAATAAACCTCAAGGAGTGTTGTGAAGAGCCACAAGGAGGTGGATGCATGTGAGGAACCCATAAATTTTGACACACATCCTTTGCCACTTTTATCCTTCAAAGGATAAATGATTTATATTGTATGAGATGAGGAACTAGGCTTGAATCAACTAGGCTCTACCACCAAAGAACTAAGATTGAATCGACTAAGCTCTATCGTCATTGTGAATGCTCATACCTTTGTATTAGAAAGAGTATGAATACATAATTTGGATACAAATAGTAAAAATTCATAAATTAAGTAGGTACATGAAACTAAAACTAGGCCATTAGATGATCATCCAGAATCTACATTATGTTTCCCTCTTTAAGGGAATTCTATGACATAGCTTGGGATGCTTGGTAAATATATCCCTCAATGATATAATATAGGCCCAAAATTGGTAAATTAACCCTCTACCACACCTCTTTCCATGGGCATGACCATTGGAGGCACTAGAAGAAGATAAAAAGGAGGTGCTAGAGGTAGAATTCCTCCTCATGGGATAGGAGATATATCTTCTTATAAACCACCTACTCAAGCATAACCCACTATGGTCTACTATGATATGACATTTCATTTACCTAAATATTGAGGGGTAGAGAATGTAGCTGAGCATGTCCACAACTATGAATTGATTTGGTGAGCACATAACATCATATATTTTAAATGAAAGGCTAGATAGTTTACAACCATGCTTTTAGAGAATGCACATAAATGGTTTCACAATTTTGACCCTCATCAATTAGTGGTTGACTATGACCAACTCAAAGTAGACTTCTTACAATAATTTTACATTCTTAAGTTTGAGCAACAAAGTATAATAGCACTAAAGGACATAAATCAAGGACTTAAAAAAAGTGTGTTTAAGTATGATGGATTATTAAAAACCTTACTTTATAAATTTTAATTTGAAATAAATATTTCTCAACATTCACAATGGTTTATATGAGGCTTAATTTTACCTTTCCATCAAACTCTATCACAAAGAACCTTCACCAGTACATGCAAGGCACTGGAAGCTACCCTCTGTGTTAAAGCAATTAGAAGCATAGATATCAAGATTAGTCCCTTTATAAAGACACAAATAGCATCCATGGAATTGCATCTTGAAAATTTTATGGAAAATAATGCACAAGATACATGTAGTGGTGTCTAGTTTACTAAGTGTGAAACTAAAGGGCACACAAGGAACAACTACCCATATAAGAACATCTATGTAGTACTATAATAAAATTTTGATATCTATCATGAGGAGCTTGATGTCTATTCTTGTCCACTTTTATAATGGGATACAAAAACTATGGAATGTAAGTATTTTAATATATGTGATGCCTAGACCCATGACACCAATGATTGCTAATTGATTAATGATATACATGAAGCTTGAGTGCAGGACACACACCAAACTTTAGTCACCAATACCCAAGATAATGGTGGATACCATGGGTGAGGGAGAGGATGATAATGAGGTGGTGGTAAGTTTAAACCAAGGAATTACTAAAAATGTGGTCCTCTATACCACTATCCAAGGTATTACCCAAAGTACCCAACTTATGTATTTTACAAAAAGGACCCCCAATTAAAAGAGTGTCTTGATTTATATGCAACCATCACTAAGGACCAAAATGAAAAAAGTGTTGGCATGATTTGAATAGATAAGACATAATGATGTGTACATCCAACCATCCCCATAGTGAAATAAATAAATATCACCACTTGTAGTGGGGGTCACATGCAATCCACAACCAACTTGGTCAAGAAGGTACATCGAGAAGAAACACGAGTAAGGAAATACCTTGATGCATATTAGTAAAATGATATCTTATTACAATGGCACTTGTGTGAGAGCTCCAAGGCAAGATCCAATACCTAAAGGATAAATATGTAACATATCATGTCATAATATAAAGGGAAGTTGAACCTTAAATAGTAGTGTGAGACAATTTTTAAGAACTATGAAAACATATGCTAGATGAGGACATTGTTCCCTAGCTCAGCACTTAGCTTAAAAGTCAAGCCTGATTACAAAATGAAATCTACCCTCCCCTAAGTTGGTAGAGAGAAGATTGATATTTAAATCATGCTTGATGTTAGGAAACTCCTAGCTCCTCTATTCCCCCAGATGATGGAGAGGTATTGGTTAATGTTGCTATCAAAGGATGGGTAATTAGGGATATTTTAGTAAATACTGGCACAAAAGTTAATTTTATCACAAAATATGCTTGGAAAAAAATGCATAGTTTGGCCCTACACCCCTCTCCTCATGTCTTATTGGAGTCCTCAAAAATTCCATTTTTTACATACTAGAGGTTCCCTTTAAAGTAGATTTTGAGGTCTTGGAATTGGCAAAAGTTGATCACTATCTAGCCCTTTTGGGAAGGCCTTGGTGTTATGAGAACCATGTAGATTTGAGCTTTAAAAATTGATACATTAGCTTTGATAATATCAATCAACATGTAGTAATACCTTTAGATCAAGGATAAGGACCTCCTTATATCGATCCCATGAGTGCTAAGGAAGACATCAATAACCTGTTTAATATTACTACTTAAAATGATGAACAACATGATCTAACACCAGATGGTATTCTCTAGTGGATAGATAACTAGTCTATCTCAGATACTATAAGTAATGCTTGAAAATATTGGGCCCATGGTGATTAAAATCTCACTAAAAGGTTGTGTAGCACTATAAACAGAGGAGAAAACATCCCATTATAACTTCCTAAATGTCACAAGTTTATGCACCTCATGGATTTATCAATGAGAGGACCATTGGTGGGATAACCACTTGAAGGACTTGATGAATCCACATGGTTCCAAGTAAAAATGGAGGTGTGTGAATTTGTCTAGCACCTTAAAGAGTTATATGATGTTGAGAATGATAGGATGAGGTCATTAGATCATATTTTTTATGGTACCACCACAATATGGTGGCACACTTATAAAGAGTGTCTTTTGTACTGAGATCAAGTACAAACTACTCTACATCATATATTTCACCATGATAATCAGATCAAAATAACTCTTAGTTATAGTGGCATGCAAGTTCCCAAACCTCATATCAAGGCTAATGAGAGCATATGCCACACTAAGGAAACATTCTTACCAGAGTACCTCTAGGTTCATACATTCTATGGGACTTTGTGTACTTGGGTGTAGGCATGGTATATTCATGAAGAGAGGCACATGGGTACCAATATATGGTGGTTACTAAAGGGAAACATGATTATATTAATCTTGTATCTTTCACTAAGGATGTACTTGCACCTCACCCTTCAAGCCATGCATGAAGTAATCATTAGAGACCCAAGTCTCAACAAAGACTACCTATGCCATATTCATTAGGAACCTAAAGAACATTTGCATTTAATTGAGAATCCCACCCAATCAGTTACTACACCATCAATAGTTCCTAGTGAATAATGTCATGAAGATATCTACTTAGGAAAGCAAAAATGTATCTTCCAAGTGGATGAAGGTGAATGATCTACTCAACCCCTTGAATAACCACATATATGTCCCTATAAGTACTAGTTTATGAACTATTCAAGACACAAGTTCTCCAATGGACAACCCTTATCATGGGACCATCCACACTATCCAACATAACATTGGCATAGATCAAGAGCCAAATATGGTTACAATTAGAAATTATTGGGTCGAGATAAAAATCTCACAAATTTTTGAGTTGTTGAAAGAGTATAAGGATGTATTTCTAAGGAATTATAGTGAAATAAAACTAGTCAACCCTTCTCTAGGGAATATTCACATAATGTTAATTGAAATCACTTTCCCCATAAAGAAATGACCATACAAGATGAACCCAAACCTTTAGGTTTGAGTGAAATTAAAGATTGATAACATGTTTCATGCTAGAGTAATTACTCCCATTAGCAAATCTAAATGGGTCAATACCATAGTAATTAGTATAAAAAAGGATGGGAATATTTGTATATGTGTGGATTATCATGTCTTAAATGCATCTTATGTGATATATCATTTCCCAACACCTTTCACAAAGGAAATATTAGAAGTTATTGGTTTTGAAGTATACTCTTTTACGGATGGGTTTTCGGGGTAGCACCAAGTCTAGATAGCTGAAGAAGACCAATCCAAGACTACTTTTGCTACTAAATGGGAATATTTCATGTATACCATCATGCCTTTCAAATTTAAAAATGCCCTAATAGTGTTTTTATAGATATCAGTCAAGGCTTTCAAAGATTTCATCCATTAATTCTTCCAAGTCTACTTGGATGACTGGATGGTATATGGGTTGGTCAAGGAACATTGTGCCAATATGAGACTCATGCTTGAGCACTATTCATTGTTGAAAATTTATTTAAATGTTAAGAAGTTATTATTCATGACACTTTTTGGCATAATTCTTGGGCATATCATTTGTATGGAAGGATTCCTGGTAGACCCAGCTAAGGTCTCCATTATTCTCCATCTGCAAGTGCTCAAGACTCAACACAAGGTGCACACCTTCCTAAGACACATGATCTATTACAAAAAGTTTATTCAGGGTTATGCCAAGATTTTAATACCCCTTGAAGTGTTTCTAAATCACAATGATTAATTTATATTGATGAATTCATGCAAAGTAGCTTTTGAAACACTTAAAGAAAGGTTAGTTATCACTCCTATCTTTCAATTCCATGATTGGAAAAAGCCTTTTCATGTCCATGTTGATGCATTTGGTATGGTAATCGGCATGATACTTGCACAACTAGGTGGACACTTGGATCACCCAATTTATTTTTTCAATAGGAAGTTGACAGTGGCTGAAAAGAACTATACCACCATTGAGTGTGAAGCATTATCTATGGTTTATGGCCTACAAAATTTTAGGAAATAACTTCTAACCACTCCATTTATATTCTATATATACCATGAGGCCTTGAATTATCTTGTCAATAAGCTAGTAATACATGAAAGTATTTTTCATTAGATTTTTCTCTTCTAATAATTCTAGTTTTATGTAGTAGTCAAGCCTAAAAAAACCAACTATAGACCTGATCATTTATCCCAAATTAAAAATAGAAAACTCCCACATGCCATATATGATTATATTCATGACATATATCTCTTTTGAGTTTCTTAGGTACTTGAAGACATAGAAGATATTGTCATATTTTTCAACATTGGTTGTGTGTCTAACTCCCTCACTCCATAGGAGAAAGAGAAAATTATGGTCCATAACACACCCTATCAACTTATAGTAGGAGATATATAAAAAATGGATCATGACGAGGTGCTTCACCACTGTGTGATGTAACATGAGCATCCTTAGGTGTTATAAGAAGTCTACAAAGGTATTGTTGAAGGACATTATGCTAGAGAGGCTACTACATGCAAGGTGTAGCTCACTAAAGTCTAGTGGCCAGATTTTTTCAAAGATTCAAAGGATTATGTTAGGTAATGTGATGTCTACCAGTGTTTAGGAAAACAAAAAAATATATATGCTATGCCATTACACCCTATTATTCTCAAGAACTATTCAAAAAATAGGCTATTGACTTTATGGGACCTATCACTCTAGCAGGGTGACAAATGGGCTCTCGGTACATCATTATAACAACTAACTACCTCACACACTAAGATGAAGTAGCACTAACAAAATACTTTACTATAGTAACTACCATGTGATTCTTCTGGAAGAGCATTATAATAGGGCTCATATGTCTACTAAGATTAACTAGTGATCATGGAACCTACTTCTTGAATGAGACAATTTAAATATTTTTGGCTAAGTTCATGATTATACACCACAAGATGACACCATACCACCCACAAGATGACACCATAACATCAAAATATGATATGCATTTATGACTAGAGGTGACAAGGGGAGGGAAGGAATTAAGGGAGGTGAACCCCCTTGAAGAGACTATAAATAAACTTGCTAAATCCATTTTACACTTTACCTTGATATAATCTTCGAGTGCTAAGTGTGAATGATAAACCAAAGAACCAGAGATTGATGAAACCAAATTTATTACAAGGTAGAATTTTTATGGAATTGGCAAGGTAATGACAGCTATTTCTAAGGCAAAAAGAGAGGTTGCTAGTCTAGATTGGGCTATATAAGTTTAAATCTTTAGAGTTTGAGGTTATAGATCTACCATTATTGAAGCATGAATCTTAAGATTATATGGAAGTTGGTCTACTACCATGTATTAATTTGGAAATTTGGGATGCATGTGGGCTAACATTCAAGTGCCATGAAGGGTAATGTAGCCAAAAAAAAAGACAAAATACTTGAAAAACTTCTAACCATACCAGAGGAGGAAAGGGTGAGTAGAGGAGAGTGGTTTCATATTAGGGAAGAGGCTTTAGAAAACCAAGAACAGAGACTAGAACAAGTGTAGTGTGTGGGAGTTTGGAGAGAAACTGTAGGAGACATGAGAGAGAGTGAAAAAGAGGTAGCAAGGATGGTGAAGAATGAAAAGTAGGCATAGACCTCTTCATCACAAAATGCATCAACATTTATCCCTCCATATTTACGAATAGAAGAGATATAATACCCAAAGTTGATATTTCATGTGGAGAACTAGGTCTTTAAGGTGTCAACTACAACAATATTTGATTACAACAATCATTATCTATGGAATGAATTTCAACTACAAAATGACTACCAAGTCTAGACCACCAACACATGAAACCAAGTGGTCTATGATTTGTACATCAAGAAATAGTTGGATAAGGTGGGCCTCTTTCAAATTTTTTAGATGGCCTATTTTGGAAAGCTGACTGAGGTAATTCAATTCCTCCTCTCACATGTCTATTATGCCTACATCCACTTCATGAGTCACAACACAAATATCACCATAGAGAGGATAAGCAAAGTCATGTGACTCCAATGCTTGAGGGTGAATGTATTAGAAGACTTGACATACATGGACAAGATTTAGTAGACAACCATAACCCTTATGTACCAAAATCAAGGGAATGAAATACACATAAGGAAATTTTAGGATCCCACCCTTAGAGTTGTGGTATGGATCATTTCTACCAAAGTTGGAGGGATTGATTGATAGAAGGAGGTAGACATGGCCCACCTACACATTGCTCACCAAGTCAATTAGGGCATAAAGAATAATTGGGTGTTTTAATTTATTTAAAATATAGTTGAAGATGTGTACAAGGTGAAAAAAATTCCTAAGTACAAGTTTCCTTGTGGAACAATCTTATTATTGTTAGTTTTTTTATGAGATTGGGGTGTTTGACTACATCTCAAGATCATTGAAGTGGGTTTACCCACCCACTCACAGGTACCCCATTGAGTGCTTTAAATCCTTCAATTTCCACCAAAAAATTACCCCATCTTACAAGATGAATATGAGGTACTGGTTTGATAGGATGAAAATAGCTTTTGGGAATGAATGGTGCATTAAAAAAGATTTGCCCCCTGATTGTGGATCAATAAAAATTCATTGTAAAGCAATGTTAATCCCTATGATACATTCACATGAACCCTTTAGGAGAGATTTGAACATGGATTAAATTTACATATGCCTTCTCTACATGGTAATTCATTTATTCCATCAATTGGATTTATGATGTGTATCTAATCATTTTCTAGGTAGAGCAGATAGATACAAAGTGCCACACCCTCAAAAAAATTATTTATATTCAAGCAAGAAGGAATTTTTGGATAGAGGGGAAATATACTTAATCATTATCAAGGTTAAGGATATCTTTGTTAGGGAGGAGGTCCAAAAACTATTCTACATGGTACACCCCCACTGGTACCCTCAAGATGGAGACCCTCAGGAGAGTCTCCCCTAAGCACCACAAAGATGGTGGAAGCATCCAGATCCAAGCACCAATTCTAGTAGGTAGTAGACCCAATAATAATTATAAAGGATGGAAAATACATATCCCTCTATACCTACTTCTTTTTTCCCACCCTTACCACATCCATCTCCACCTCACACTTTACCTTCACCACCTCATCCATCTCTGTTTCCATCCCCTCCTCACACTTCATCACCTCCTACCTCACCTTCCCCCACTCATTCCACTCCTTCTCACTCATCTACCCTAAACCCTTCATATACTCAATGAAATCCCCCAACTTCTCCATATCCATAACCACCTTCACCTCCACCTTCTCCAAGTATTGACACAAGGTCAACCCTATACCAGTCTCCAAGGTGAGTGCCCCAATGGGAACCCTCTTAAGTAGAGATTCATAGTTTAAGATCAGAATCTGAAAGGAATCCATCCCAAAAATAATATGCCCCATTAAAAGATCAATTTTCTATTGATAGAGTGGGAGTAAGTGATATTTCATCAAGAATCCATCAAGAGGATGAGCTCAAATGAGACCAAAAAAGAGGGAAGGGAACAAATGAAGGAGAAAAAAATAAAGAGGGTTGTCTACTATGTGTGAATGTTATCAATTTGGCATAAAGGAAAAGAACCTCTATCTTTGGAAGGACTTACACCTAATGACATAACCATAAAAATAAGGAAGTAGTTATCCTTCTTTTTGGAAATATACAGTGAGGATCCCCAATTTGATATTTCTTTAGATTGTATTTTTTCCCCTAATGCTCTAGTTCTACTAGACCTTATGAAGATCAATCCACAATAGATTTTTCCAACAATGACAAGTACCACATTTTTGAAACTAGCCATGAAAATGATGTGCCAATTTTTTTTTCAAACTTAGATGCACACACGATACAAAGGAAACATGGCAAATTCAAATAAATATATAATAAAGTGGTTGTAGAAAAGCAAGTGTTAGCAAAAGAAGTAGCCTCCTTAAATAAAAAATCCAAGAGGCTACCAAGGCTAAGGTAAGGGTTTTAAACCTTTATAAAAAAAAATTTAAGAAGAATTGGCACTTGTAGATGGAATACCATTGGATGGGGATAGCATTAGAAAATTAGAAACCCTGATTGAGATTTTGCTCAAGAAAAGTAAGGAGTACCCCTTTCCAAGAGATGAGGCCAGGGAAATGATTAAATAATTCACCATGGTGGTAGACATTTGAAAAAGTACATTAGAGAGAGTTAGGGAGGTTAACACAATTTTAGATGGCATTTTATCATGCCTAGCATGCTCAAATAAAAAAGTGGAAGCATGTCTCTATGATCAGGAAGTCCTGAGGTAGAAAGTAGTTGATGATACCCTTTGATTAAAAGACCATGTTGAGCATGCAAAAGCATTCAAAGATTTGTAAATTATGTAAGACACCATTAATAACCATTACCAATAAATAAATGCGAGTTTTTCAATACTCTAAGGATAGGTTGATAAGGAGATCTCCATATTAGAAGAAATCCAGAAGGAATCCAATGTAATATTGGATGAATAGATGAAAAAGATTGAGACTCTAACTCAGCTTGAGGAGATAAAATAAGTAAAGGAGGCCATTCAAAGAATAACTACCAAACTCCTCAATGCATTATCCCACTAGGATAGGTTGAAAAAGAAACTTGACTAGAAGGGGCTAGAATTTTTGGAGGATGT
The DNA here is from genome assembly GCA_037957365.1 of Torreya grandis. Taxonomy (NCBI): domain Eukaryota; kingdom Viridiplantae; phylum Streptophyta; class Pinopsida; order Cupressales; family Taxaceae; genus Torreya; species Torreya grandis. Next base: position 1,491,250 of record JARHVA010001469.1, read on the forward strand.
TATTATAATTTAGTCTAGGATAGACTAAGGGCTTAGTGTGGGGTGATATTGACCCGTAAACTTTGAATAAGTATTATTCCATTTTTAGTGCATGGCATGGAGGGACCATTGTCCATTTTAATGCAAGTACTAGTATGAAGTGAAATTTGATGGACATGAAAGGAGAGTGGCGTAAGAGACCCAACATGAGAGGACTTAGTTAAGGGAGAATGTGTTATGAGGAACTTGAGAATAGAGGACTTGGAACCAAAGTGAAATACTAGGGGAGTGCATGGGAAGTAAAACATAAGGGATATAGAAGTAGTTAGAAGAGAAACTCAAGGAGGACACTTTGACCCCATCGATAGGAGGTTTTGTACTAACCCACGAGGAACATAACACTTGGCCATAAGAATATAGAATATAATGAGGATCCAAGGATTTAGATACCTAAGTCTACAAGAACAACTAATTGTAAGAGCCACAATTCTCAATTTTTTAAAAGTTCATGTGCCATATGTTCATGGTAGTTAGAATTATGACACTTGGTCAGGGAAAAACAAGTATAGAAACCCTATTGTAATCATTTCTATGGATGGTCCTTTCAGGAATAGAGATATAAACTTTATCTTATAATATAGTAAATGATTAATGATAATTCAGTGTTTTCCATATCATGAGATGAATCATGAAATATTCTAAGTGTTGAATGATGAATGTCTTTTACTTCCAAGTTATGGGTATATTTTTATTTTATCACTAGTAAATAATAGTAATATTAGTTATATTGGTAGTTATATCAGGGACAATAAGGATAATAGTAGTATATCTAAGGTGTCAAATGACCTTTTAACACTTTTGATTTTGAAAGATGAACAAACACACATTATGCTTCAAATCCTTCAAGAACTGGTCTTTCATTACATGTTTTGGGTGAGCAAATGAGACTTACCTCTCACATGAAAGGGATAGTACACTAGCTTGTTGGGGGAAAGCTTCAGTGTCAAAGTGGAAATAACTAAAACAACCCAACATTTTGGTTCCATTATAGTCTAGTTGGTTAGGATACTTGGCTCTCACTTGAGAGACTCGAGTTTAAGTCTTGGTAATAAAATGAAAATGTTGGGTTATTTTAGTTATTTACACTTTAGTTCTAAAGTTAACCCCCAACAAGTTAGCATGTTGGCCCTTTCATGTGAGAGGTAAGTCTCATGCACTCACCCAAAGTATGTAGTGAAATACTGGTTCCTAAAGTCTTTAAAGCATAATGTGTGTTTATTCATATTTTGAAATCATAAGTTTTAAAAGGTCATTCAACACCATAGATATATAAATATTATCCTTATTGTCCCTGATATAACTACCAATATAACTAGGATTACCATTACCAATTAGTGATAAAACAAAAATACACCCATAACTTAGAAGTAAAACACATTCATTAGTCAACACTTAGAATATTTCATGATTCATCTCATGATATGACAAATATTGAATTCTAATTAATCACTTATTGAATTAGAAGATAAAGTTTCTATCTCTATTCTACAAAGGACCATCTATGCAAATGATTACAATAGGGTTTTTTATACTTGTTTTACCCTGACCAAGTGTCATAATTTTAATCACCATGAATAGATGACACATAAACTCTCAACAAACTAAGAGTTGTGGCTATTAAAATTAGTTGTTCCTATAGACTCAAGTCTTTGTGTCCCTGGATCCTTATTTTATGCTATATTTTGGTAGCCAAGTTTTTCATTCCTCACAAGCTGGTACAAAACCTCTGATCAGTGGAGTCAAAGCGTCCTACTTGAGTTTCTCTTCTAACTAATCCTAAATTCCTTACACTTTACTTCTCACACACTCCCCTAGTCTTCAACTTTGGCTTTGAGTCTTGTATTCTCATGTTCTTTATGACACATTCTCCTTTGACTAGGTCCTCTTGTACTAAGTCTCTTATGCCATTTTCCTTCCATACCTATTAAATTTCATGTCATACTAGTACTTACATCAAAATGGATAATGGTTCCTCTGTACCATGTGCCAAAAATGGAACAATAATTATTCAAATATTATGGGTCAACATCACCCCATACTAATCCCTTAATCCATCCCAAACTATGTTTTTTTAGTGTCCTCCAAAAAATTTGGCCCCTTCTGCTTGAGTTCCTTCTTTAGCCTATCCCAGTGGGATAATACATCAAGGACTTTGGAAATTATTCTTTAAATGGCCTCCTTTGCTTCTTTTAGATCCTCGAGCTGAGTTGGAGTCTTAGTATTTTTTATCTATTCATCTAGGGTTGTAATGGCTTCCTTCTAGATGTCTTCTAATTCAGATACCTCCTTATCAACCTATCCTTAAAGTATGGCAAAACTTGTATTTATTCCATTCTGACATTACTTTTTTTACAATAGATGGAATATAACTATATAAATGTGTTATCAATGGAAAAATAGGTGTTATAAGGGAAATAGGAAAGTAATTCATGTGTGACATAGGGATACAATTGTCCAATGCATAATAGATATATCGAGAGCTAACATTTTGGTTCCTAGATCCTCATTATATTAGGGTCAACCGTTTGTAGGGTTCCATCTCAAAAATGAAACCAAAATTTTATGCCATATTGGTACTTACATCAAAATGGATAATGGTCCCTCCATGATGTGCACTAAAAATGGAAAAATATTCATTCAAATTTTAGGGGCTAGCATCACCCCACACTAAGCCCTTAGTCCATCTCAGACTATGTTGTGCTAGCATCCTCCAAAAATTCTAGCCTTTTTTGTTCAAGTTCCTTCTTCAGCACATCCCAATGGGACAATGTATCGAGGACTTTGGAAATTATTATTTCAATGGCCTCCTTTGTTTATTTTAGCTCTTCAAGTGAAATTAGAGTCTCGATCTTTTTCATCTATTCATCTAGGGTTGGGTTGGCTTCCTTCTAGATGTCTTCTAATTTATAGACCTCCTTGTCAACCTATCCTTAGAGTATGGAAAAACTCGCATGTTGAGAATGGAATAAAAATGTTGGATTCTTTTAGTTATTTCCACTTTGGTGCTAACGCTTTCCCTTAATAATCTAGTACACTAGCCCTTTCACATAAGAGGTAAGTCTCATGTGCTCAACCAAAACACATAGCAAAATATCAGTTCCCAAAAGCCTTTAGTGTTTGTTCATCTTTTAAAATCATAAGTTTTAAAAGGTCATTCAAAACCATAGATATACTACTATTATCCTTATTGTCCCTGATATAAATACCAATATAACCAAGATTACCATTACTAATTAGTGATAAAAGAAAAAGATACCCATGACTTGAAAGTAAAACACTTCATCATTCAACACTTAGAATATTTCACACTTCACTTTCACCACCTCACCTATGGAAAGGAAATATGGTTAATTTATAGAAATGTACAATAAAGTGATTGCAAAAAAGCAAATGCTAGCTAAGGAAGTGGCCTCTTGGAAGCAATAAATCCAAGAGGCCACTAAGGCTAAGGTAAGGGTTTTAATCCTTTTCAAAAAAAATTTAAAGAGGAATAGACACTTGACGATGGTGTACCATTGAATGGGGACACCATTGAGAAATTGGAAAGCTTGGTTGAGCTTTTTCTCAAGAAAAAGGAGTGCCCTGCACTAAAATATGAGGCCAAGGAAATGATTTAATAATTCACCATGGTAGTAGACAGTTTTGAAAGTAATTTGGAGAGAGTCAGTGAGTTTATCCCAATTTTGGATGGAATTTTTACATGCCTTGCATGCTTGAATAAAATAGTGGAAGCCAGCTCCATGATGAGGATGTCCTGAGATAACAAGTAGTTGATGCTACCCTTATAATAAAAGACCACACTAAGAACATGAAAGCATTTAAAGATGTTAAAATGATGGAAGATGCCATTAATAACCATCATCAACAAATAAATGCAAGTTTTGACATACTCCAAGGATAGGTTGATAAGGAGGTATCCAAATTAGAAGACATCCAAAAGTAAGCCAATGCATCTTTGGATGAATAGATGAAAAATAATGAGACTCCAACTCAGCCCAAGGAGATAAAAGAAGAAAAGGAGGCCATTAAAATAATAACTGCCAAAGTCCTTGATGCATTGTCCCATTAAGATGAGCTGATGAAGGAACTTGAGTAGAAGGGGCCAATATTTTTGGAGGATGTTAGCACAGATTAGTCTAAGATGGAGTAAGGGCTTAGTGTGGGGTGATTTTGACCCATAAAATTTGAATAAGTATTGTTCCATTTTTGGTGCATGATGTAGAGGGAACATTATCCATTTTGACATAAGTACCAATATGGCATGGAAGTTGATGGGTGCAGAAATACAATAGCATAGGAGACCTAACATGAGAGGACCCTATTAAGGGATAACATGTCATGAGGAACCTAAGAATAGAGGACTCAAAACCAAAGTGAAATACTAGGGGAATGTGTGGGAAGTAGATTACAAGGGATGCAAGAGAACTTAGAAGAGAAACTCAAGGACACTTTAACCCCATTGATTAGAGGTTTTGTACTAGCCCATGAGGAATGGAACACTTGGCCACTAGAATATAGTATAGAATAAGGATCCAAGGGCACATATACCTGAGTCTATAAGAATAAATAATTGTAAGATCCATGCCTCTTTGTTTGTTGAGATTCTATATGACATCTATTCATGGTAGTTAGAATTATGACACTTGGTTAGGAAAAAACAAGTATAAAAACCACTATTGTAATAATTTGCATAAATGGTCCTTTGGGGAATAGAGATAGAAACTTTGTCTTGTAGTTCAATAAGTGATTAATTATAATTTAGTGTTTGCCATATCATGAGATGAATCATGAAATATTTTAAGTGTTGAATGATGAATGTGTTTTACTTCCAAGTCATGGGTAACTTTTTATTTTATCACTAGTTAGTAATGGTAATCTTCGTTATATTAGTAGTTATATCAAAGATAGTAATGATAACAATAGTATATATATGGTGTTGAATAACCTTTTAAAACTTATGATTTTTAAAGATGAATAAACACACATTGTGCTTCAAAGCCTTTAGGAACCAATCTTTCATTGCATGATTTGGGTGAGCACGTGAGACTTATCTCTCACATGAAAGGGCCAACATATTAGATTTTTTGGGGAAAGTTTCAATGTTGAAGTGGAAATAACTAAAAGAACCCAACATTTTGGTTCTATTGCTAGAGATCATTATAACTAAGATTAATTTATGCATATAAATATATTAATGTTGACAAAATGTTGATTCCTTGATATGACTACCAATATAAATAAGAGTACCATTACTAACTAGTGATAAAATAAAAAAGATACCCATGACCTGGAAGTAAAACACATTTATCATTAAACACTTAGAATATTTCATGATTCATCTCATGATATGACAAACACTAAATTCTCATTAATCACTTACTAAATTACAAGACAAAGTTTCTGTCTCTATTCCCCAAAGGACCATCCATGAAAATGATTACAATATGGGTTCTTATACTTGTTTTTTCCTGACCAAGTGTCATAATTCTAACTACTATGAATAGATGGCACATAAACTCTCAAAAAAATAAGAATTTTGGCTCTTAAAATAAGTTGTTCCTATAGACTCGAGTCTCTACACCCCTAGATCCTCATTATATGATATATTTTGGCATCCAAATATCCTATTCCTCATGGTATAGTTAAAACCTTTGATCAGTGGGGTCAAAGTGTCCTACTTGAGTTGCTCTTCTAACTGATCTTGCATCCCTTACACTCCACTTCCCACATGCTCCCCTAGTCTTCTAATTTGGTTTTGAGTCCTCTATTATAGAGTTTTATTTGACACATTCTCCCTTGAATGGGTCCTCTCATGCTGGGTCTCTTGTGCCATTGTCCTTTCATGCCCATAAACTTTCATCTTGTACCAATACTTGCATCAAAATGGATATTGGTCCCTCTACATTGTGAACCAAAATTGAAATAATACTTTCAAGTTTTAGGGGTCATCATCACCCAAAACTAAGCCCTTAAACCATCTCAAACTAAGCTATGCTAGCATCCTCCAAAAATTTTGACCCCTTCTACTCAAGTTCCTTCTTTAACCTATCCTAGTGAGACACTGCATTGAGGATTTTGGTAGTTATTCCTTCAATGGACTCCTTTACTTATTTTAGCTCCTTGGGCTGAGTTGGAGTCTCAATATTTTTCATCTATTCATCTAGGGTTGCATTATATTCCTTCTATATGTCTTCTAATTTAGAGACCTCTTTGTCAACCTATCCTTAGACTATGGAAAAACTCACATTTATTTGTTGATGATGGTTATTAATGGAATCTTCCATCATTTCAACATATTTGAATCCTTTCACATGCTTGTAATGTTATTTTATTAAAAAATCAACATCATCTACTTGTTGCCTGAAGACCTCCTCACCATGGAGCTAGGCTTCCACTATTTTATTTGGGCATGCTAGGCATGCAAAAATGCCATCTAAAATTGGGATAGCCTCCCTAAATCTCTCCAAAGTAATTTTAAAAATGTCTACTATCATGGTGAAATTTTAAATCATTTCCTTGGCCTCATCTATTGGGATGGGGTGCTCCTTATTTTTCTTGAGAAAAAGATCAACCAGGGTTTCCAATTTCCTACTGACATCCCCATTTAATGGTATGCCATCCATAAGTGTTGGTCCCTCTTTAATTTTTTTTTTAAGTTTTAAAACCCTTACCTTAGCCTCAATGGCCTCTCATATTTATTTCTTCAAAGAGGCCACTTCCTTAGCTAGTGCTTGCATTTTGGCGACCACTTTATTATACATTTTTATGATTTTGTCATGTTTCCTTTTCATCATGCATCCATTCAAGTTTGACAAAATATTATGGCACATCATTTTCATGGATATTTTTAAAAAATTTGCACTTGTCATTATTGGAGAGAGTCACTATGGATCGATCTTCATAAGGTCTATTAGAACTAGAGCATCAGGGACAAAAAAATCTAATCTAAATGAATATCAAATTGGGGCTCTTCATTGTACATTTACAAAAGGAAAGACAACTACTTATTTGTTTCTATGGTTGCATATATAGGGTGGAATTACTTCTAAATATAGAGGTTCTTATCATCTACACCATATTTTTAATGTTTACATGTAGTGGATAATCCTCTCTATCCCTGTTCCCTTTCATCTGGTCCCTTCCCCATTTATAGGTCTTGTTTAAGCTCATCTTCTTGATGGCTTACTAATGCCATCTCAATTTCTCCCAATTTTTCAAAATAAAATTGATCTCTAGATGGGTCCTCCTATTATGGGGATGGATTCCTTTTAGAGTCTGATCTTGAACTATGAATTTCTACTTGAGATTGGTCTCATTGGGGTACTCACCTGGAGGTTGGTGTGGGGTTGACCCTGTGTTAGTCCTTGGAAAAGGTAGAGGTAAAGGTGGTCATGGAGGTGGATAAGGTGGGGGAGTTAGATGAGGAGATGAAGGGTTTGGGGTAGGTGAGTGGGAAGGTTTGGAATGAGTAGGGGAAGGTGATGATGTGTATGGTGGGGATGGAGATGGATGAGATGGTGAAGGTGAAGTGTGAGGTGGAGATGGATGTGGAAAGGGTGGGTGAGAAGTAACAGGTCTAGAGGGATATGCCTCTACTATCCTCTATCATCTTTATTGGGATTTATACCCACTAGAATTGGTACTTAGCTTAGTATGTTTCTTTCATCTTTACAGTGCTTTGCGGAGCCTCTCCTTAGGGTCTCCATTTTAAGGGTACTAACAGAGGCATAACATGTAAAATAGTTTGTGGACCCACTTCCTAACCAAGATATCCATAACCTTGATATAATTTAAGTCTATTTCCCCTCTCTCAACAAAGGCCTTCTTTCCTAGATATAAATACATTTTTATGAGGGTGTGGCACTCTACATCTACCCACTCTACCTAGAAAATGATTGACTATGCATCATAAATCTAATTGACAACAATGAAGTGTCACATAGAGAAGGAATATGGAAATTTATGCCATGTTTAAATCTCTCTTGAAGGGTTCATATGCATACATTATATGGAGGATGTTACTTTATAGTGAATTTTACTTGGTTTGCAGTAAAGAAGGGAAAATATTTTAGAATGTGCCATTCATTCCCAAAATTTGCCTTCATCCCATCAAACCAGTACCTCATCTTCATCTTGTAAGATAGGATAATGTGTTGATGGAAAGTAAGGCTTTGAAGCACTTGATGGGGGACCTATGAGTGGGGGGTACACCCATTTCAATGATCTTGAGTTGTAGTTAGGCACCTTGATCTCATAAAAAAATATCAATAACAAGATTACTCCCCAAGGAAACCTATACTTAGGTATTTTATGCACCTTCATTGCACCTTCAACTATATTTTGGGCAAAGTAAAATGCCTGATTATACTTTGTGACCTAAGTGACTTAATGATTAATGTTTATGTGGGCCATTTCCACCTCCTTCCATTAGTCGACCCCTCTGACCTTGGTAGAAATGATCTACACCATGACTCTAACAGAAAAATATTGTAGGTTATTTATGTGCTTTACATGTCCTTCATTTTGGTACATGATGGTTGTGGTGGTCTACTAAATCTCTTCTATGTCTACCAAGTCATCAAAAACATTCACCCCTAAGCAATGAAGTCCCATGACTTTTCTTATCCTCTCCATGATGATATTCATGTTTCACCCTAAGAAATGGATGTATCCCTCATGGATGTGTGAGAGGAGGACCTAAACTACCTCAGTAGGATTTCCAAAGTAGGGAAACTCAAAAATTTGGAAGAGGCTCACCTTATCCAATTGGTTCTTGATGGGTAAGTCATAGACCAATAAGTTTCATGTGTTAGTGGTCTATTCTTGGTAGTCTTTTTGTCTTTCTACTTCATTCCATAGCTAGCAATGGTTGTAATAAAATATTATTGTAGTTGACACATTAAATACCTATTTCTCCATGTGAAAAACCAACTCTAAGTATTGAATCTCTTTTATTAATAAATATGGTGGGGGAGATGTTGGGGTGTTATATGATGAGGAGGTTTATGCCTTATTTCCTTTCTTTACCATCTTTTCTACCCTTTTTTACTCTCTCTCACTTCTCCTTTCATGATTTCTCTCAAAACTCCCATGTGATGCAATTTTTTTGGTCTCTCTTATTACTTTCTTAAAGCCTCTTCCCTAATAATAAACCACTCTCTTCTACTAACCTCTTCCTCCTCTAGTATGGTTTCAAGCTTTTCAAGTCTTTTGGCCTTTTTCTTTACCTGCATTACCCTTTGTGACACTCAAAGGTTAACCCATGGCCATCCCACATTTCCAAATGAATACATGGTGGTAGACCAACTTTATTTAGCCCTCAAGCTTCACACTTAAACAATAGTAGATCTACAACCTACAAATCCAAAGGTTTCCACTCTTATACCCCAATCTAGACTAACAACCTCTCTTCTTACCTTGGAAACAACTATCATTACCTTGCCAACTCCATAAACACTCTACTTTGAAATAAATTTAGTTTCATCAATATCTAGTTCTTTGTTTCATCATTCACACTTAACACTCATATATTATATCAAGGTAAATTGAAAAATGACTTTTTGGAAAGTTAGTTTATAGGCCCATCAGGGGGGTTTACCTCCATTAATTCCTTCTCCTCCCTTATCACCTCTAGCCATAAATGCATATCTTTTAATAACATTTGTACTTAAAATATCGTATCAAGTATTTATTTCTTTAATTAATTTGTCCCATCATTCCACTCACATGATTCTCACCATTATTAACCTTGTCACATTAATGGTCCATCCCTTCCCATGCCTTTCTTGGAAGTGGATAGTGATTGTGTCCCACCTTTTTGATCTAGTGAAAGACAACTGTCACCCAAATGGTGAGAATCTTTCACAATGATTTCAAATTACATTGAATGACTCACATGCCCTTAATCACTTGTGTATCATAGATTAATATTATGCCTTATGGTTCTTACATGCCCACATGTCTTATATTCATTTGCATGATGCCTTACGCCACACTAAAAGGGTTTGTGGTCCTCCATGAAAACAATCTAAGTACAATAAATTAAAATTACATTAAAGATTTATGCACCTCAAGGGTAGTGCATTTGATTTAATGTAATAAATTCTAACCTAATATCCTTGAGCCTTATTTATTACAAAGGTTTAGCTAAAAAATCATAATATGGCCAAAGATGACTTTCATTATAGTACCTTTGGAGGAACTGACCATCCATTCATTCTAAGTGATAAGCTCCAGTAGGTTGAATGATATGTATTATGAATGGACCATCCAAATAGATTTAGATCTTCCTAAGGTAGTGCATAAACTTAGAGTCGTATAACAAAATTTTCATGCCTATAAAAAAGACCTTGTTCTTTAGTTGGTGACAATGTCATGATTTTTATTTGTGTTTCTCAACATCCTGACTCCAATGGGTGAGATATTGAGCCTCATCTAGTTTCATCAAATCATCAAGCTAGGCTTTAAAAGAGGCCTCATCATTAAATTTTCCTATACATGTTATATAAAGATATGGAACCAAGAACTCCATTGGTATAACCACTTCTTTTCCATACACTAGGTTAAATGGTGTACTTTTGTTGAGGTACTTGTATGTAGTTTAGTATGCCTAAAGTAATATAGATACTCTATCATCCCAATCAGTCTAACCAATATTAAATTTTTTGTTCAAAGTGTTACCAAGGATCTTATTGAAGGCTTCAGCTATTCCATTATCTTGTGGGTGGTATGGTTTCATCTTTTAGTGCATGATAATGAACTCAACCAACAATATTTGAATCATCATATTCAAGAAGTGGGTTCCATGATCATTGGTGAACCTTAGTATACATATAAAACATGTTATAATATTCTCCCAAATGAATCATGTATTAGTTTTTATAGTATAGTTTTTTGTTAGCACTACTTTAGCCCAGTGTATGAGGTAGTTGGCTACTGTAATGATGTATCAGGAGACCATTCATCATCCTATTAGAGTGATACACCCCATAAAGTCAATAGCTTATTTTTTGAATGGTTCTTGAGAAGGAATAGGGTGTAATGACATATCATCTTTTCTATTTAGTTTTCTTACATGCTGACATACATCATATTGCCTAACATAATCCTTTGCATCTTTGAATAAAGTTGGCCACTAGAGTATAGCAAGAAAAACCTTGCATGAAATAGCCTCTCTAGCATAATGTATTCTAAAAATACATTCATAGACTTCTCATGACACCTTAGGGTGCTCATGTTGCATCACACAATAGTGAATCACCTCGTCATGATCTATTTTGTATATATCTCCTACTATAAGTTAATAGGGTGTAATGTAGATTGTAAGTTGCTTTTTCTCTTATGAAGTGAGGGAGTCAAGTGCATAGCTAGTGTTGAGAAATGCTACAATATCTTCAAACTCTTTAGTTACTTAAGCAACTCAAAATATCTATATTTTAGGAAGATAATCTTAAATGGAATGTGGGGGTTCTCCATTTTTTAATTTGGGATAAATGATCAAGGTCATAATTGGTCTTTCCACTTGACTACTATGAAAAACTAAAATTCTTAGAAGAGAACAATCTAATGGTAAATCCTTTCATGTAGTACTGTATTGTTGACAAGATACTTTAAGGTCTCATGGTCTGTATATAATATAAATGGAGTGGCCAAAAGGTACTACCTAAAATTGTGTAGGGCATAAACCATAGACAATGCTTTGTGCTTGGTAGTGTTATAATTCCTTTCAATTGATGTCAGCTTCCTACTAGAAAAATAAATCAGGTGATCCAAGTGTCCTTCACCTAGTTGTGCAAGTATCTCACTGACTTCCATCTCAGATACATCAATATGGACATGAAAAGGCTTTGTCTAATCAGGGAATTATAAGATAGGAGTGGTAACTAACCTTTCTTTAAGTGTTTCAAAAGTTTCTTTACATGAATTCATCCATATAAAATATTCATTATGCTTTAAAATCTCTTCAAGGGGTGATAAAATCTTGACATAACCCCAAATGAACTTTTTTTAATAGCCCATGTGTTTTAGGAAGGCATGCACCTCACATTGAGTCTTGGGAGCTAGCAGATAAAGAATAATGGAGACCTTGGCTAAGTATGTTGGGAGTCCTTCCTTACAAATGATATGCCCAATGAGTATGCCAAAAGGTGTCACAAATAGGAACTTATTCAAATTTAAGGAAATTTGTAACACTCGATAGAACTCAATCATGAGTATCAGATTGACACTATGTTTTTTGACCAACCCAACTACCATCTAGTCATCCAAGTAGACTTGGAAGAATTTATGGGTGAAATCTTTGAAAGCCTCAACTGATATCTATGAAAACATTGTTAGGGTATTTTTCAATCCAAAAGGCATGATGTTATAGGCAAAATATCCCCATTTAGTATCAAAAGTAGTCTTGGATTGGTCTTACTCAGCTATCTAGACTTGGCGGTACCTCAATAACCTACCTGTAAAAGATTATACTTCACAACCAGTAACACCTTCTAGGATTTCATTTATGAAAGGCATTGGGAAAGGATCTGTCACATAGGATACATTTAAGACATGATAATCCACACATATATAGATACACCCATCCTTTTTGATACTAATTACCATGAGATTGATCCATTCAGATTCAATAATAGGATTAATTACTTTGATGTGGAACATGTTATCGATCTCCTCTTTCACTCATGCCTAAAGGTTTGGGTTCATCTTGTATAGTCATTTACTTATAGGGTGAGTGCCATGGGTTAGCTTTGTGTGCATATTTCTTAGAGAAGGGTAGACTCATTTTATTTAGATATGATTCCTTGGAAATGCATCTTGATACTCTTTCAATAACTCAAAAATCTATAAGATTTCCATCTCAGTCTAATAATTTCCAATTGTAGCCATCTTTGGCTCTTGCTCTGTGCTAATGTTATGTTGTATAGTTTGGATGGGCCCATGATAAGGTTTATCCATTCGATAACTTATGTCTTGAATATTTCATAAAATAACACTTATAGGGACATCTAGGTGGTTATTTAAGGGGTTGAGTGAAGTAGATCCTTCATCTTCATCCACTTGGAAGATGACTTTTTGTTTTCCTAGGTAGATCTATTCATAACATTCTTCACTAAGAACTGTAGATGGTATAAGAAAAAATTAGGTGGGAGGCTCAGTGAATAAATTCAAAAGTTCTTAAATTTCATAATAAATATGTCATAGGCAATCTTTGATGGGACTTGGGTCTCTAATTATTACTTCACACATGGCTTGAAGGGTGAGGCACAAGTTCATCCTTGGTGAAAATAAGAGAGCACCATAATCATGTTTCTATTTAGTAACTGCTAGAACCTAGTACCCATATGCCTCTCTTCATAAATATAACATTCTTGTGCCCAAGTGCACAAAGTTCCATAGAATGCATGAGCCCAGAGTTGCTCTAGTAAGAATGTATCCTCAACATTCCATATGCTCTCACAAGCCTCAACATGAGGTTTGGGTTCTTGCACACCACTGCAACTAAGGGTACCTTTGATCTTATTATCATGGTGAAATCTATGATGTAGAGCATCTCACACTTGATCTAATATAAAAGGATATCTTTATGAGTTCACCACCATCTGGCAGTGGTGCCATCAAAAATATGATCTAATGACCTCATCTTATCATTCTCAACATCATAGAACTCTTTAAGGCACTAGATGAAGTCATGAACCTCCATTTGTCCTTAGAACCATGGGGCTTTATCAAGTCCTTGAATTGGTGATCCCACCAATGGTACTCTCATTTCTAAACCCATGAGGCACATAAACATGTAATGTTTAGTAATTTGGTGTAGGATGATTTCTCCTCTATTTATAGTGTTGCATAACCTTCCAGTTAGATCATAATCACCATGGGCCCAATAATTCCAAGCATTACTTATAGTATATGAGATATACTAGTTATCCATCCATTAGAGAATACCATCTAGCATTGGATCGTGTTGTTTATCATTTTGAGTGGTAAAATTATACAAGTTGGTGATGTCTTCATCAACACTCATGGGCTCGATATAAGGGGGTCCTTGTGCTTGGTATAAAGGTATTACTATGTGTTGATCAGTATTATTAAAGCTAATGTATCATTTGTTAAATCTCAAATATATATGGTTCTCATAACACCAAGGCCTTCTTAGAAGTGCTAGATAGTCATCATCTTCTGCTAACTCCAAGACCTCAAAATCTACTTTGAAGGGAACCCCAAGTATGTCAATAGTGGCATTCTAGTGGACTCTAATAAGATGCACTCAAGTCTTATTCACCATGAACAAGACATGAAGAGAGGGCTTTAAGGATAAACTAGACATCTTTTTCCAAGCATATTTTGTGAGAACATTAACTTCCACACTAATATCTACTAAAATATCCTTGATTTCCCATCCATTGATAACAACATTAACCAATATCTCTTCATCATCTAAGGGAATAGAGGAAATAGGAGTTTCCTAACATTGAGAATGATTTAAATAGTAATCTTCACTTTGCTAACTTAGGTGAGGGTGGAATTCATTTGGTAAGTAGGATTGACTTTTAAGCCAAGAACTAAACTGGGGAACAATGTCCTCATCTAGCATATGTTTTCACAGTTTCTAAAAATTATCCTATACCATAGGTTGAAGTTTGGCTTCCCTTTGTAATTTGGTGCACTATGTTACATCTTTGTCCTTGAGGTATTGGACCTCACCTTATATTTCTCACACAAGAACCATTATTTCCTAAAGGATATCCTTTTGTTGATATGCATTAGGGTATTTCCTTGCCTGTGGTTTTTCCTGATGTACCTTCTCAATCAAGCTGGCTATAGATTGAGTTTGACCCCCACTATGAGTGGTGATATTTAATTATTTCACTATGGGGATGGTTGGACATATGTTCCATTGTGGATTTTTATATTTGAATTATGATGATACATTTTTCATTTTGGTCCTCAGTGATGGATGCATATAAATTAGGACACTCTTATACTCGGTGGTCCTTTTTAGAAAATGCATAAGATGGGTACTCTAGGCAATCCCTTTGATAGTGATTTGGAGAACCACATTTGTATTAAATCCTTTTTGGAAACTAACCACCACCTCATCCTCATCTTCTCCCTACCCATGGTAGCCACCATTGTCTTGGGTATTGGTTACTGAGGTTTGGCATGTGATACACACTCAAGCTTCATGTATATCACTGATGAATCAACAATCATTAGTGTCATATGTGTAGGCATCACAAATCTTACAATACTCAGATACCTTAGTGTTTATATTACAATAAAAAAATATAAAATAATTAACATCATGTTCCTCATGATAGATCTCACAAGTTTGTTTTAGTACCACATGAATGTTCTTATTCAGGTAGTTGTTCCTTATGTGCCCTTCAATTTTATAGTCGATACACTAGACACCACTACATGTCCCATGTACATTTTTTTCCATAAAATTTTCAAGTTTTGATGCCATGGATGCTATTTATGCCTCCATAAAGGGACTAATCCCAATATCTATGATTCTAACTACTTTAGTGTAGAGGTTAGATTTTAGTGCCTTGTATGCATTGGTGAAGGTTCTTTGTGATAGAGTCAAATGGAAAGGTAACAATAATCCTCCCACAAACCATTGTTCATGTTGAGAAGGATTTATTTCAAATGACAATTTATAAATTAATGTTTTGAATTGTGCATCATACTCATGCACACTTTCGATAAGTCTTTGCTTTGTGCCGCTCATCACTGCTATACTTTGCTAATTAAACTTATAAATGTAAAATTACTACAAGAAGGATGATTTGAGTTGGTCATAATCAACCAATAATTTTTGAGGGTCAAATTTATGATACCATTTTTGTGTGCACTTTAAAATCATGGTTGTAAACTTTGTAACCTTTTGTATAGAAGATGTGATGTCGTGTGCTTGCCAAATCAATTCACACTTGTGTACATGCTCAATTACATTCTCTACCCCTTGGTATTTAGGTAAATGCAATGTCATCTCATAGTAGACCATAGTGTGTTGTGGAAGGGAAATAGGAAAGTAATGAACATGTGAAGTAGGGATATAATTTTCCACCTGATAGTCAGTGACAAAGGGTGCAAGTGTTTGGAATATAAAGGTAGAACAAGTAGTTATTGGGGAATTATATTATTTATAGGTGAGGGTGAGGGTGAGGGAACAAGAGTTGAGAGGGATGAGGGATGATTGCCCAAGATTATTTGAAACATAGCTAAGCTATGGTTATTGTAAAGGATTTAATGTTTAGAAATATTTTAAATCAGCTAGGTACTTATGGACTAGTTATGTGGTCATTAGTAATGGTAATCTACAATTGAATCAACATTGATATGGTAGGGCTAAAATAAATGCCTTAATGATTAGAAGTGGTATCATGCCTCATAATGCAAAATATAAATTTTTGGTAACTAGAAGAGGAAAAAAGGTGAAATAACTTTGTGCCATCAGGTTTTATAATACTATCACATCTTAATGATTTTATAAGGTTAGTACAGATATATGCTAGAAGTGTCTTGATTAATAATTTTTAGTGAATTAATTATGAAGCATGGCAAAAAATATATGTTAATATATGAAAATATTGATATATGAGAATATTTAGTGGTGTAAAATATATTGATATTGAAATTACACCTTAATATAAAGCAACTAGAATAGTTATGATCTTTGATGGAGGTCAATTATAAACCTATAGTGCAATTGTACTATTTTCTGGTAGGTCTTGTGAAAAATTGGTTCCATGGTAGGGAGGGATAAAGAGGAATTTTTAGGAGAGGAGATGCATGGCATATTATGTGGCGTGCCCTACTCACTTGAATCATAAAAGTGGAAACCCATAAGTGTTTGTAGAGATTCCTGGTTTAAGATATGAAAACACTTGTCTTATTCAAAGATGTTGAAATGATGGAAGATGCCATTAATAACCATCGTCAACAAATAAATATGAGTTTTTCCATACTCTAAGGATAGGTTGACAAGTAGGTCTCTAAATTAGAAGACATCTAAAAGGAATCACATGAAGCCCTATATGAATAGATGAAAAATACTGAGACTCTAACTCAAATCAAGGAACTAAAAGATGTAGAGGAGGACATTGAGAGAATAACTACCAAAGTTCTTGATGCATTGTCCCATTGGGATGGGTTGAATAAGGAACTCAAGAAGAAGGGGCCAAATTTTTTAGAGGATACTAGTATATCTTAGTCTGGTATGGACTAAGGGATTAGTGTGGGGTGATGTTGACCCCTAAAATTTGAATAAGTATTATTCCATTCTTGGTTTAAAGTGTGGAGGGACCATTATCCATTTTGATGCAATTACTAGTATGGTGCATAAGTTGATGGGAATTATATAACAATGGCATAAGATACCTATCATGAGAGGACCCAATCAAGGGAGAATGTGTCATGAGGAACTTGAGAGTAGAGGACTCAGAACTAAAGTGGAAGACTAGGGGAGTGTATAAGAAGTAGAATGTAAGGGATACAAGAGAATTTAGAAGAAAAACTCAAGTAGGACACTTTAACCCATTGATCAGAGGTTTTGTACTAGCCTATGAGGAATGAAACACTTAGATACCAAAATATAGCATAAAATGAGGATCCAAGTGTGTAGATACCTAAGTCTACAAGAAAAACTAATTGTAATAGCCATAGCTCTTAGTTTGTTGAGAGTCTATATGACATATGTTCATGGCAGTTAGAATTATGACACTTGGTTAGGGAAAAACAAGTATAAAAACCCCTGTTGTTATAATTTGCATGGATGATCCTTTGGGGAATAGAGATAAAAAAATTTGTCTTGTAATTCAATAAGTGATTAATGAAAATTCAGTGTTTGACATACCATGAGATGAATCGAGAAATATTATAAGAGTTGAATGATGAATGCATTTTACTTCCAAGTCATGGGTATCTTTTTCTTTTATCACTAATTAGTAATGGTAATATTAGTTATATTAGTATTTATATCAAGGACAATAAGGATAATAGTAGTATATATATGGTGTTGAATGACCTTTTAAAACTTGTGATTTTAAAAGATGAACAAACACACAAAATTATAAAAAGCCTTTAGGAACCGATCTTTCCTTTTGCACTTTGGGTGAGCATGTGAGACTTACCTCTCACATGAAAGGGCTAGTGCATTAGCTTGTTGGGGGAAATTTCTAGTACCAAAGTCAAAATAAATTAAAAAACCCAATAATCAAAGGGTACCATATTACACCATGTTAGAGTGGCTAGTCCCCTAGACCTGTCAAAGATGTTAGAGCTTAGGATAGCTTGGCCCATTAAGAGGGTGCCATGTTACACCATGTTAAAAAATCTAGTTCCCCAAACCTATCAAAGATGTTAGATCCTGATAGAGCTTGACCCACTTAGAGGGTGTGACATTTCAGCATGTTAGAGTGGCCAATATCTTATACTTATTAAAGATGTAAAAACCTAAGAGATCCTATCCCACTTAAATAACACCATGTCTCTAGCGGTTAGAGTGGCTTGTCCATCAGACCTGTTACATATGTTAGAACTTTTGAGAGCTTGACCCACTCAAAATATGTCACATAACACATCTAGCATATAAATAGGTGGACGTCTAGGCCTCAAAATTGTTATAATATAGTAGAGATGGATCCTAAATACTAATCAAAGGATGCCACATGTCCTTAAGTGACACCTCACCCTTCTTTAGGGTGTAACAATGAGATATAAAACTATGCTTAGGCACTAACAATTAATAAGAGGATACTAAGTGGATGACATGTGGCATTAGGTGGGAGTTAACCATGAATACTTTAGGAGTTATGACCATAGGATTACCATGTGTTGGGCATTAACATAATATAGAACTAGGCCCAATTGGATAGTTTTAAAATTTCACATCATGATTGCTAAATCTAGTTGGTGGCAAAGGATCATAAGCTCTAAGTTTAACTCTAGATTGAGAAATAAAGAGAGGAGATCTAACCACCAACTCAAATTTTAATTTTTATCAAGTGAGCCTACAAAAACTATTAATATAGGAGGATGAATGTGTACATTTATAAAATCCTAAGGAAATAGTACTAGTGGTTATCACTCTATACCTTTGAGAGTAATTCAACTCCTTGGTTTCAAATTCCCACCACATACTCATATATGTTTTGCCCCATTCACTCAATACATTCTTATTATCCTTCCATCTTGATACAATGGCCACATGCTCCTTGAACCCCAAGGCCAAGATCGAGTGTTAGGATACTGTTTTCCCAAAAGTCTTGACCAAGTTAAAGAGCTATAATGACTTGTTTAAAGAAATTGAATAGGTACTCAGAGACTCAAGATCCAAAAATGATGAATAGGTAGAATTTGAAGACACCCTTAGGGCCTACAATAAATTTACTATTCATAAGGATATGACTAAACTAAAGGTGTTCCCTTGTGCTAAATTTTTTGACAACCTAATCACTACCATTTGAGTGTATAACGGATTCTATGATTAGGTTTGCTTACCCAACTCTCAACACTAGATCATTTACATCTAAGAGAATGCCTACAAGGCATATTACTCCCTCTAGGATTTCACCTTCTCTTATGATGCTACCAAGGTGAAGACTTGGACTGAAACCTTATAGATTTATAACATCCTACAATATTAGGTTAATAATTTATATTCCAAGTGGGTTAATAAGGAAGACATCAATGCATACATAGTTCATACCTTTTAAGAAGAGGTCTTGATGGATATTATTATGATAAATTGATTTTTTAGAGCCTAGGAGTACTCGCATATTAACAAATTATGGGTGCCCTTCCTCCATATAATCCTCATTGATTATGAAGTCTCAGAGATGGGAGGGATGATCAAATTCAAGTTGGTTAATGCCATAGTGGATGCCTGATTAGGAGTAAATTTATACATGATGAACTACTTTGTGGATGTGGTATATAGGATTCTCACTTTCAAGCCATCCAATTTTCCTATGTGGGTTCTTTGGGCTTGATGGTTCATATAGTATTTTAAAAAATTTATTGTCACTAGTACTAAAATCACATCTAGGACAACTATGAGCACTTCTACTCAATGGTTTGTAATGTGATCAATGAGGCCCTAATTCCCCATTTATACCAATAAATCCAAGACTCCATTACCACTATTAGAGATTATTGGTATTATAGGGAGGACATCATGATTCAATTTTTGGGCTTTATCAATTAGCTCCTCTAATTTTTCTACTTCATCTTAGATCATCAGATAGAGTAGGAGATCACCTACCATCTAGTAGAGGGTATTTTCAACTATTTCATAGGCCTCCATTATAAGTCATGCCTACCACTCTTGATATATATTAGGAATAATTTTTATAAGGCCTTCCCTCCTCTCCAAAAAATGGTTCCCAAATTTGAATTCTCACCCTAAAGAGATCCAAGCTCTAGTATTAGGACCTTAGGGGCATGATCATAGCTCACCTAGTGAGATATTTGACCTACCTTAATATAAACTATGGAAACCAAGAGGAGGATGAAAATGATCTCTACTTGGATGTTGTTTATGACTAGGAGGCATTATCCCATATTACAACTCAGAAGAAGAAGAAGAAAGGAAATAAATCCAAATCATGGCCATTTGGTCCCCCTCATATGCTATTCACTCAGTGGAGAATCTAACTTTGACTCCTCCCACTATATCTAGGAGGTTTTTTTAGGTTATTCTACCACCTTCTCATCCTTATCCTCTAGATCCATCCATAGCCCTTGAAGTAGCTATTGCACTTCACCCTCTACCTCCTCAAGTAGCTCCTAGGCCTTATCCTATAGCTCCTCAAGTAGATCTTACTCCTTGTGCTCTATTTATTTCTAACTCTTCCAACAACACCTGATCTTCATTCCTTAGTTCTACCTCTACCACCTCAAATATCTCTAGTATCTTAGCCCTAGTAAAGATATACCCACATTACTTGATGGTAGGTAACTCAAGTGCATGAGACTCAACCAATGGTACCTTGACTTTGGGCCACAAAAACACTAAGGTTTGACATCATGAATAGTTTGGAGATGATCATATAATGAGGATCGCATCATTAACTAATCTATTTTCCACCCTTTACACCTCTCATTTCATATATCTCCCTTCTACCACTTATTCCCATTGCCTTCTAGTTCTCAGTCATGACACCCCCAAGTTTCATTTCCTTTCCATAAGATCCCTAAGTATTTCCTCATCCTTTTCCCATTGCACCCCCTCTCTCATTCCCCCAAGTAAATTTGGTCTCAGTTCTCTCAATCATCCTCACCTCTTAATTTCTCTCCTCTCCATATTTTTTACAACCTTGAACCTCCCTAGTGCCTTCATTGGCTATGCCTTTAGTCTAGATACTTATTGGCACCACTTCATCAATGAGTATGGTTACAACCATTAAGAGTATATCTCTAATTCTTTGACCCATATTGACAACCCCTTTCATCATCCTAGCTCCTCCTTAAGTATCTTATTAGCCTCCATAGTTGGTCCTCATGGGTCTTGTTATCTCCATTGGTCCTTCTACCATAACATTTAGAGTTAACCCAAGTAAGATGCCCAAGAAAAAGTAGAAGGTAACTCACCCTCTATATTTAATTCACATACCTTTCACTCTAATACAACCTCATTTTTTGGCCTAAATGGTTCCTTTGGCCCCAATCATGGTGCCTCATTGTATTTCCCCTCAACCCCCTCTTTTTATTACACTAGGCACCTAAGGATTTGGATTTAATCAGTTAATCTCTTCCCTTCTATTGAAAACCTCTCTCTTGGGATTCATTTCCCCTAAATTGGGCATGACATAGAGTAGTGGTGGGTAAATATGTTCCCATGGGCCTCCCATTTCATCCTTCCTCCCTTTTCTCCCATTCCCCTCTTCCTCCATTATTTTCCTCATTCACCCCTTCCACTTCCTCCATCTCCCCTTCACCTCATCTTCTGCCCTTCACCATCATTTCATCCACCCCTCTAACACCTCCCATAACTCAAGGAATGGTCCTAAGGTTTCAAGCACCAAAGATGATAGTCTAAGATGACCTAGATGTGTTCTGGTAATTCAACCAAGCCTCAAGAATTATGAAGAGGACTCTAACATAGAGGTTCATCCAAGAGGGTAACCTAGTGGTATGGTAAACCCATTAGGATTTATTATCCCTCACCAAGGTGAGGAATTCCATTGGGAAAGAAAATATGGTTGAGGATCCACTCTCCATTCGCTAAGAAATTCACAATATTATAGACAAACTCCTTGAGGACATGAAAATATAAGTTTAGACATTAGAAGCCCAGGTGAAGAGTTTATTCCCAATTGAGTTGATTGGGTAGGTCAAGGATGCCCTCTTACTACTTTTCTTAGTTATGGGGAAGGTGGTGATGACTATGGTGGATACCAATATGCTTGTCTAGTGAACTCAAGCTTACATGGAGATAATTTTGGAGATTGACAAAAAGTGTAAAAAGATATTAGTGGTGAATAACAAAGGTATGTTCACAAAATTAAAGCTAATGCCCATCTCAAATTTGGGGTTGTACTAGACATATGTTAGGAACATGAAGGTGGATATATAGGAATGGTTAGCTATGGATTGTACTATAACAAGACCCTTGGAAGAGGGTAGGAAGATGATAATGACCTACTTCAAAGAGGTCAATATCTCTATGTTATTCCACTCAAATGGCACCCTACTAGATAAGGGATAATTTGGAGTCTTCCTAGGTTAATTATAATAGGTCATGAGGGATAAAGTTTATAAATTAAATATGGAATTGGTCCAAGTAGTTCTTGATCTATCAACACAAACCATGATGAGCATCGACTAAGTGTTTAGGGTACATGTGTCAATGGAATCTCCCTTCCATGTGTATAAGAGGCTAATGACTCAAGTTGAGGTGATATTCAAGGAACCCCATGATGAACCTTACTAATATATATAATGAATTTGAACTCATGGAAATTTCATTGGAAGGTTTACATTTGAGATCAAAGCAGTTATGAGCTAAAACTTCATAGTTTCCTTCGCATATCAACTAGGAGTTCATCCATAGATTTTTTTACAAGCTTGAAGGGATTTCATTTTTTTATTTTTAATTATAATAATAACTATAATTATTGGCCATAATGGCCTAAGATGGGAATCTCACACTATTTGGATGTGAATCCCATCCTCATCTATATAAAGCAAATTCACATTGAAATATAAGGGTCGACTAAAATTTGTTTGAAAATGTTATTAGATTATAGCTAAGATTTCACCTACTTTCTCATTCATCTCTTAAGACTATAGAGTTTTCCATGATATATTATTGTAACAACACTTACTTTTTTTAATGAATACAATTCCATTTTTCTACAAAGGGCTTGTTATGCATCTCAATTATCCTTCATCTCCATTTTGAATACTTATCAATGCTAGATTAATTGGACTAATACCTTATTATTAAATACATGATATGGTTATGATGTTATTTTCTATTATAATAAATATGTGAACTCTCATTTATCTTTTTCTTATTATTTTTAATTTTTGTTTTAATCTACAAGTTACCATTAGGTGTCTATGTGTAGTTTACTATAATCTCCTAGTAATTATATTTCGTGAGGGTTTATATTTAAGATATGCACCCCTATTTCCTTAGAATATTCCCAATATATGTTATTGGAGGTATAAATATTAGTGAAACTTAGTCTAAAATGATATAACTATGGAAAGGGCACTTGGCTCAATGGTTTATGCATTGATTTAATTATAGTTTCATAGGTTCTCTTTTATATCTTAATCTAACCTCTCTTTTGTATTTTTTTTTAAAGATTAAACCAATCCATCACCTTATGTTTATAAAATAGAGGAAAAAAATAAATGAACACAAATAATAACCTTGGATAATTAGATCTGTATGCAATAATCTCATATTAAACTTTCATTAGTAGCACCATATCACTTGGAAACTATTCATGCAGACTCCATTATGAAGTTAAATACCCATAGTCATGCCATGGGTTGATCCCAAATTATTATTAAAATAGAGGATGAAATTTCATCATCATTATAATCTTCCTCTTTAGGGAATACTCAATCCTATGGGCATTTCATGAATCAAGCATTTGAACCAAACAATAGAACCCCAACCTGATTCTAGAATAAATAAATTTAATTGAAAGTAGTGTGTTGATTGAAGAATATTTAGCATGGTAGCTCTATATTATCTTATGTAAATTTAATAAACTCTCTAGATAAGGGATGCACAAACTTTTTAATAAGATAGAAAAGGGGAGAAGACACAATACATAAAAAAGAGTAGCTAAACTAAGGTTGGTTAATGTCTTGGCTTGCAAGGTCTATGTTGCTCTCACTAACGACACTTCTTAATTTGTAATTATGAAGTCAAATTGAAAATGGTAGGGGATAAATCTCCTATAAATTATAGAAATGTTGTGCCTAAAAATTATTTTTTATAATAATCTCTAATGGTAATTTTCATATCTAAAATTGGGATAAAATTGGCCTTTTTATAGGAAGAGAAAAGAGTTTGCATGGGAGAGTCTAAGTGTGACAATGAGTCCAACTTGAGATGAAATAAATAAGGAAAAAATTATAAAATTTGTTAAATTTTCATTATTGGAATCATATATAAGTGTTAAGAATAAGAAATAGAAGCTAATTGTGAAAAACATGTGAAAGTGAGAGTTATGAGAGCTAATTTTGGGAGGCATTTCTACTATGATAGAACTATCACATTATGTATGGGTGGTTGCATAACCTCCACTTATTTTATCAAAAATACCCTATAAGATAACTAAATTTACCATAATTTAATGCATAACCACCCATTAATGGTGAAACATCCTTTAATTTTTCATAACCATTGTGGTAGTTATGGAAATTGAGGGGTAGTTTTATAATTGGATGGGTGGTTCTATCACCTTAGGTAATAGTTTTGATACTCATGGTCAATTATTAAAAAAGTGAATAAATGACTAGGAATTTAATGATAAAGGGATCACAATGGGTCAAAATAGGAATGTGGAAGCATAGAGGGGGTTAGAACTAGAGAATTTCATATGGAGCACAAAATAAGAGGTCATTGCATCATCATAAGATTTGTATTGAAAATATATCACTATGTAATTTTTAGGTGCATACATATTTCCCCCTTAAGAGGGAATAATTTCATTAATTGACAAGGGTAATCCAAAGTAAGATGTGCTAAAAGGAAATTAAATTTTAGAGATAATTAACTTACATATATGGAGGAATGAAGTTTATCAAGACCCCATGCAACTTGTAGATGGAAGACAAGATTCAAGTGCAACTTTCAAAGAATAATAGAAGTAGGCTATATAATCAAAATAAGGAGATAATATGTACCATTTTTTAAGGGAGAATCATACTACCTAGACCATCTGATTAGGGGATTGGGTCTGGTACAGAGCTATGTGTACCCATAAAACCATAAAACATGCTACAAAAGAGGGAAATATTGTTACATTGTCAGTGATAAAATATTGATTTTAAACATATAGAAAAATAATACACATGCATGTAAGAGTAAATTTAAATGTACCATATTATTCCAAAAATATTTTTTTTTAAAATACAATGCCTAGTTTTGGACCCCATATATTCAAAAACTTACCAAAATAATTCATTTATGTCATTTACAATGAAGGAGATTTTTGAGCTCTAGTTTTCCAATTAACATTTTGAGCATAAAAGTAATTATTGGAGAGAGGATGACATAAGGATGGTGAATGTAGAAATAGGAGGCATAGTTGGGCATAATTAGGTTAGTTTTTATTAACTTTTTGTTTTTGCCCTAATTTTAGAAATTTATTCAAAATTGAGCTAAAATTTAGTCAATTTTTTTAAAAAAATCTTTGTGATCATTATGGGGGAGGGTGGATTAGAACTTTAATTCATTTTTTAATATTTATAGGGTTATGGTGGATGACTAGTATAATTATTACTTGGGTTACATAAATTCCACCTATTGTAGGTGGTGGTTACATAACTGCCATGGTAGGTTTAAAACTATTATGGGTTAGTTATGATGTTGCCACCACTGAGTAGTTACATAAACAACAAAGGAAGTTACATTATCATCTTAAAGTGGTTTCAAAATTTTCATATGGTGGTTTTTATACCACCCCTTGAAAATAGGGGAAATTTCTAAAGTGTAAAGGAAATTTTAAGATTTTTAACTTGTTTGGACTTTGAGATAGTTTTTTCAATTGATGAACTAATGTAGGGTCTATTTTCTTGTTGTAAGGGGCTTATATTTGATGGAGTAGATCTTATTAGTATGATTATCTCCCTTGATTTCAATTATTTATATGTTTGATGAGTTTCCTTTCTTGATTAATTAGGGATTCTTCATATTGTGTAGGTGGGGATCACCTCTTCTTCTATTTGGTTACTATGCAATTTTATAACATATTAGGACCTTAATTAAAACACCTTCATGTTCCCTCAGGCCTTGAGAGAGTGAAATAATACTCTTTTATCTTCATACTAGATCATCGATCTTCCTATGACTAGGTAATTGGTGTTTATCTGTGACACCAATAGTGAACATAAGTCTTATGGCTGGGTAGAGCATTTTAGAGATGTCAATGTACCTGACTTGACTACAAAGTGTTGTGTGATGCTATATTAGTTGGAGAGATCAATTATCCCACCCTAAATAAGGCCATCATTGGTACTTTTTCCTTCTAATTAGTGGGTTACAAGGATACTAATAAGCTTTTGTATAGTTGGTTACTAATAATTTGACATATAGAGGAGAGATGAACATGTTACACTTGGGGATAAGAGGTATAGGCATGGACCTACAAGGTCCTATATTGAGTGGATTACCTAGGATATCTCTATCATCCACTTGACTAACATTATTGGTTTGGTTTATGAGATGATGATTCTTTATTAGAAGGGATTAATGATTTAAACACTAGGAGACATCAGAGCCACTAGGTGGGTAGATGTGGCACCATTTTTTCCTTTTCCCTAGACTATGTGGTCTTTGATAGTGGCTAATTTTATTTCCCTACCTTACTAATACATGGTTAGGAAATAGGATAATGA
The DNA here is from genome assembly GCA_037957365.1 of Torreya grandis. NCBI lineage: Eukaryota > Viridiplantae > Streptophyta > Pinopsida > Cupressales > Taxaceae > Torreya > Torreya grandis. The sequence goes on from JARHVA010001469.1 coordinate 1,518,388, forward strand.
GTGAGCCTACCTTTTAATAATCATGGGAGCTATGAAGGTTTGAGATAGACTACTACAAATCGAGGATTAACTTGTGGATTAGGTGCCCTATGTGGGTAACCTCCCTATCCTAAGAGTTTTGTATATGGTGATTCATTATGCAAGAGATATAAGGTTGGGGTGAATTTCACATCTACTAGTGAGGAGATTACCCATCACCTTGTTAGTTCCATAGGTAGCTAAAGGAGGAGGAGGGTAGGTTGGTGTAGGTCAATAATATAAGATGGGTCTACCAACACCACCACTATAAGATCTTATGCAAAAATAATAGTTATTAGGTGGATAGGGTGAGGGTGAGGGCATAATTCACACTAAGTTAGAGTATGATTTGAAAATCAATGAGGATGCCATGGGTAATGACTCTGATCCTAAGTGAAAGAATGAAATCTAGGTAAATTATTATTTTTTACTCATTCATGATTATAGATCAAGTTTTGATTTTATCCTAGCTTCTTAGCTATTTTTATATATGTTTTATCTCTTTCATTTTAGTTAGATCTAATTAATATTATGTGCTTTTTGATTATGGATATTATGGGTGTGTGGATGAGGAAGATCAGGGATACCTTGATTAATCTCTTCCATTTGAGTAGTGGTCAGACATGGGATCAACTACTAGTGGATCCTAAGCTTCTTTTAAGGATTAGACATCACAATGATGTATTTTACCTAACATACCATTCCTCATCCATGATAATGAGACTAAATATAGATAATAGTACCCTCTTGGCTAGGGTGAAGAGAGTTGAGGCCCTAGTGGATACCATGGTGAGGAGAAGAGGTAGTGGAACATCTAGTCATAGGACTAAGTAGATAATTTTAGAGGGAGGATTTAGTAGAATCCACCCTCTCATCCACATAATAGTAGAGGGTGGAGGAGTGATAGGAGGAGAGATGATCATGAGACATCATCAGAATGATAACCCTAGTCAGTCTAATACTTTGGCATCCTCTCAGAGGATGAGGATAGATTTATGATATGTTTTTTATATATTATTTTGGTCACATCAATGTATATATATTTTTTGATTCCTTGAGGCACGTTAGCCCTCTACAAAGGTGCTTGTATTTAGACATTTTTATTGTATAAACTCAACATCCCACATGGCATATATATGGATGTTATTTTGGCGTATCTCTTTGTTAATCATTGTGTGATGTGATTTCATTAATTTTACATCAAATTTTCAATTTATACTCTCTAGAGGACTATTCATGTGAAAATTTATGTATATATGTATTTAATTTTCACTTTTGATATGTTATGGGGAATTCTTGTGTATGTGGAAAAATGTATGCACATGTTTCAATTGTGATAGATATTCATATGTGACTATGACTATGTTAATATTTGATTTTGTAAGTGATTGATTAATTGAATTTTTCACACAATATGTTAATTATAATTTATAGTGAGGGATGTAAAGGGAAAAATAGAATATATGTGAGGTGAATCATGACTCAAAATTTCATAGGTTAGAGGATGATGACCTCTTTCATACAAGTAAAGGGGGTTGTGTAATTTAAAAACATATATAATTATAACTTTATGGGCTTCATCTAGATGGAAATTGATTTGATAGAGTCAATTAATGGGAAAAGGTTACTTTATTAAAACATAAACATGTATACAAGCCTTTTTGAATAACTTTCTTTCTAGACAGTCTTTTCTATTTTAATATTTCTTTTGTGTTTATCTTATATTTATTTATGGCACCCCCTAAACCTAGTCTCGTGTGACCATGAAGACATATGGGATCATCATAAAAGGATATATGTAGGTAATTAATGGCATATCTACCAAATGCCAACCCCACACAACTAGTAAAATGTGAGGACTCAACACCAAAGGTTAACAAAGGGTGAGAGATGCATGATTTTTACTTTTATAACTGCATAAGATTTCAAATTTCATATGAGTGTCTATATGTACTCTTTATTTTCTCTCTTTTTGTTTTTTAAGGCTCCTACCTTTGAACCTTGGTCCCATGTAACTAGTAAGATGCAAGGGCTCATCATCAAGGGTTGAGGTAAGTAAGTAGAGTCACTTATATCTGAGCATGCTAATGTTTTATTTTTTGAAGGCACCATAAAAGAAGACTCTATCATAAGTAAGTTTATAGACTCCACTCTAGGCTAGTATTTTTATATTGTGTGCAAGAAGATGTAAGGAAAGATGTGTACTTTGCTCATAAAAACTAGGATAAAGACTAGTGTAACATACTAATTTTAAGGTGGTGAAGGACTATGAGAATAGGGTAAATGTTATGTGTTGTATTTTGTAAATCTTCGTATTGTGTAAAATAAACAATTAAATAATCACACAATAATGTTTTTACTATGTTGGTGTATATGGTCATATGGATTTGTAATCCAAGTGAGAATGGGGTGGTGCACAAAAACTAAATATAGAAATATTTTAGACATAAAGAGTTTATAGATACATTGAACTCTTTTCCCTCTAAAATTCATAACGGATAAGCTCCATTATTTAAATATTCTATTACTAGGTAAGTGCCTCGCTAATTGGGTCTATCTCTTTTACCCTCTCCTTATTTTTTTGATTTGACTATCAATTCTAAGGATAATTTATCTAACATTAATTAGACATTCATGATCATAATTATGGAACTCATAATATTATTGGTGAGGTATGACTAGCTCTAGTTGTCTAACCTTGGCACCTGGCCATGTGTAGAAAGGTTCCTATGGGAATTTAAAGACTCATTCACCATGACCTATTTTATGTATGAAAAAATGCATAAAATAGTCTTGTAGCATATAAAACTGGTAGTAGGATATGATTAATTTCACACCTTTTAATACTAGGTTAAATCATGCCTATGAATGCTTATCAAGATGTTTTCTTAAATTGGCCATTCTTATTTTAGGGAGAAGGTATCTTATTGCATAAATGTTTAGGAAATTATGAGGATTGATGTTGATTTCAATGGTTCCTATCATTAAGGTATGAACCCTCTCCTTGAGTATGGGTATACCCAAGGGAAGACAAGGGTTTCATACATGTGATCTAAGATCAATAGGGTAACTCAATATATTGTTTGTATCTATTTGATGAACTTTCAGGTGGCCTTAATGGTAGTGAGAGAAGGATTTAAGGGAATCTCCATCATCCTCTTATATTAATACCATGTGAATGTTTAAGATGCCAGGTAACCCTTTTCAAGGTTCCTATTCATGGGAATCAAGAAGTTAATAGGCCTACCCCTTACTTAAGGTGAATAAGAGGGTTTATGGATGCATGCGTGTCTTACTCTTATGCATTAGAATAATAGAAAAAATTATAGAGATATAAAAGGTTTTATAAGCTCTGGATCAATGTAGGTGAACTTTCTAAAAATTCAAAAGATCTTTTTTCTAACTTCCCTTTTAGATTTGGAAGAATATCAGCATAGTAGGGGTCCTGCTTAGGTGTGGGGAGTATTACATTGTTATTAGGGTCTTATTTAGATAAAAGACGTGTAGGGGTGTAGTTTTTCAATTTAAAATATTTTTGACATGGAATGGGAAACAATGTTTTCCCCATCATTATGTGTGGGAATCATTTTAATAATTTGGTGAGTGATTTTTTAGGGGTCTTTTTCTTGTATGATGGGGATGAGGGGTATTTCTTTGGGGACACATGCATAACTATGAGTTCTAATGTTGATTTCCACTTTATCAATTTTTATAGTTCAAACTTATCTTTAGGTATAGGGATGATTAGAGGGGGAATGCTTTGAATAATTATTAATGGGCTTAGAGTGTGATGAGAAACGGGTCTAGGTGTAGGTCGAATTAATATGACTAACATTTTTGGTGGAAAGAAACTTGTTGAGTTAATAAATTTAAATAATTGATAGGGTCTTATCATAACATGATATACAAGCATGATCTATATTGGTTTGGCAATGATGAGGGTAGAGTATAGGCTAGGATGTATCCTCATGTGGCTGAGCATTAGGAAGACACATTGAAATCTACTTAGATGTTTGTCATGGGGAGGGGTTTAGTGATATTTGGATACTTCCACCATGAAAATATTAGGCATGTAAGACAACCCCCTTTAGGATTGTTGGCCCATATGTTATAAGAATCTGTAGATTCATACCCCTCATAGATTGAAGGGAAGAACTAGAGGAGTGTCTTTCTCTATGAGATTGATAATTTTTTAGTAGATAGGGAAGTAATCGGGTCTTTAGTCACTGGGTTTGCATTAGCTATCTCAAAAATTGTTGTTATATATTTTTCACCTAATTTATCCTTTAGCATGGCTTGGGGGACCTCTTCCCATTTCTTCAATATGAAGACTTTGGGTTTTAGGGTTTTAATGATATCAACCAATTGTAGGGGTTACATAAACCCATTTGTGGGTAAATGATAATCAATGTGTATTCTTGGTTGTTTATGTATGGTATCTTGTAACATGTCAAAGGGTTTGGGATCTCCTAAGGCAATACATTTTTTCCATAGGTATAGGAACCAAAATGAGTGAAATAGGGTAGAAGGAATAGCTTTTATTTGATGTATCCAAGGGCATCCCAATTTTGTATTATAATTGGTGTCCTTATTTATGACATAGAATTTAATTAGGAATATATTAAGACCCAACATGATTGAGAACACAGTGGTTCCTATGTAATTTTATTTGAGGTTGTCGTAGTTATAGAGGGTAATATGTGTAGTAAAATAACTGGTTTCAATGTAACCAAGTTTTTATAAAAAGGATATGGAGATAATGTTGACCATTATTCCATCATCGACCATTTTTTACACATAACTATGGTAGATCCATACTTGTAAAAATAAGGCTAGATCTCCCCTCTTAAGTAACTTGTAGTTAAGCGGGAGGATTCATAGGTTGAATAAGTATCCAACATCACATGGTCTTTGACTAGGAGGGAACATGTCCAAATCAATATTGTTGATTTGGGATTACATAGGGGGAGTGACACTAGACAAATGACCTATTCTTATGGCATTGAGAAAGGTCAATCAATGGGTAGGTGAGTTCTTAAGTAGATCTAGAAAAGAGATATGAGAGAATGTCTTGGTTAGATTAGAGATCAAGTCATATTTAAATATGGGTTTAGGAATGGATTCAATTTCTAAGATGTTCAAAGGATATATGGTCATGGTTTGGTATCGCTTTATGTGATCAAATCTATTTGCTTCCTCTTTGACTTCCAATTTCATAACTCCTATCATCTAAGTTTTACCTTGAACTCTTATTTGAGGGGCCACATCAGTGTTTGACACATTAAAAGTGGAGGTTTTAGTGTCATGATTTCATTTTGTCATGGATTAGTTGTGTTGAATGGGGTGAATTGAGTGGCTATTCTACTATTGACCCTATCAATGTGCATTTGGTGGCTATGGAAATTATTATGTTAAATTTTTAGGTTATGGTTTTAGGGAGTGATAAGACTACTCAAAAGGGCTCAGGTGTTTTTTATGTGCACCTCCTAGGAACATATCTATGAACATCTAACTTTGATCCTATGTGAGTCTTTGTAAAAAAAATTATACTCCTAACAACCTTGAGTGCTACGGAATATGACCCTATGGAATAGGTAGTAGACATTGGGGTCATAATCCCTAAGTCTCATATTCTTCCCTTACTGCCCAAATCCTTATTGGTTATTTCATGGGTAATAGTTTTATTTTTAAAACTAGGGGTATTGTTCATTTAAATGATACTAATTTTGGTTATGGTTTTGATATTATATGTTTTGATGTGATGGTTGTTTGAAATCAACTATATGGATGGTGGGAGGAGGGCTCTAATTTTTTCCTCCTACATTATTAGTGTTAGTGTTGGTGGTATTTGAAGGTAGGTATTGACAATTATTTGTAGGGTTTTTTTTCTTGGCTTAGTCAGCAACACCATTAGTAGTAGCATTCTTATTATGGTTTAGGATATTGGGACCTTATTTTTATTTATATTTAGTTTTTGGTTTGTAATTGTAATTTGAGATCCCCCATTATTTTGAGTGATGATGTATCCATTGGTTCCATAAGTTTATCATCCATTGTCGATGGTTGATTTATCAATATGGATTATAATTTTAAGGGCCTCCTTATATAATCAGTATGGTAACTTATAGATTTGTTCCCTCATTTATTTGTTAAGGGAATAGAGGAAAATATAATATAACTCTAATTGGTCCATGTTTGATGAATTAACTGAGGAATACATGACCTACTACCATCTTATGATAAAATGGGTAGTTGATTCATTGTATGCTAGTATTTAAGAGTTTGTTCATGTCAAAATATTTTATGAACTCCACCATGAGTTAGAGAAATGAGTGTATGGACCCTTCAAGGAGGTAATAGTACTAGTCAAAGGATATCCTTTTGAGTGTCTTGGGGAAGATATTTGCAAAAATCCCATCCCAAGGTAGGATTTCCATGACCTTAGTGACATAAGATTTTATGTGTGCATTTAGATCCCCTTCCCTATTGAATTTATGAATATTTTTTATGGGACATGGGATAAGAAATCCTTGTATCTAGCATAAACATGTTATTTAAAGTATTCAACATAGCTTCTCATGTTTTTAAAACCTAGTGTCATTGTGATGACACTATTAGGAGGAGGTGGGGTAATGTATATATTGGTATGATAGCTATCAAGAGGTGTAGACAAAAATTGATAGGGCATCAAGTAGTAGTCCATGAAATAAGTATTTGGCTAAGTGTAATTAAAATACATTTGGAAGTATGAGTGGACTCTATGAGATGTAAGAGGTACCATGCCTTATTGTGGAAAAGTGTACAGGGTTTTTTTGTGATGGTATATGAGTTGTTTGTGTGTGGCCTAGTGAGGTGTGGTTTAATATTTATCCCATTTTTAGTGGTTTACTATATGTTGGAGGTGTGTAACTTAGAGGCATAGGGAATGATAGATTATTTTATATTGCATTATTTGGTAGTGGTGGAACATATGTGTATATACCTCCTACTAAAGTTTGACTGGGTAGTTGGTAAGATGAATAAGCTATTGAGACATCAGGGTTAAGAACCCTGTGGGTGAGAATGTCTCCAAGAGGTTGATGAGAGATGTAGTTTTGTTGTGGTATTTACTCCTTTAATGGAAGGAACATGTAAATTTTTTGTTGTGATGTAGGGTGAATTATCATTAGAATGGGTAAAGATGAGGGATGAGTTGATGTAAGGAGGTTTTTTCTAATCCCTTGGCTTAGAACTTGTTGATTATTTAATAGGTTATGGATATAATTCACCAAGGTACTAATGAGTTGATTCAACCCTGTGTTAGTATTGGGGCCATGGGCCTCTAGTGTAGGGAGGGTAAATTTATAAGATGAGGCCATATATTTGGTTGGTTTAAGATATGATACCCAAGAGTAGTGTTGGTAGTGGTTTCCAATAGGTTAGATGCATCATGATTCTTATTGGGAGGATGCATAATGGCTTGCAAGTGATTGACCCTATCCTCTAAATGATGGATCCTTCATAAATAATGATCGTATTTAGTGATGTTTTTTGTGTCTTAGATTTAAAAGATGATAGAGGGCATGGTGTCCATATGAGGAGTGATTGGGCATCCACTTGTAAGAGTGATGGTGTTGGATTCAAGGTTATTACTTGCAATTTCTAATACATCATGTATCTCTTGAATGTTAAGAAGGGAATAGTTGTAGCATTTGTGTTCTACATTAATGTTAAAGGTTAGGTTATTCTAAACCATCAATAATTATTCCATAGAGATAAATTGGTTTCTCCTATATCCCTCTAGGCTAAGAGATATTCCAATGTCCTATCCATTCATATTTTGGGTGTATATGGATACCTAAAGAATAAGTGAAAAGAGATAAGATGGAAAAATGAGAAGGAAAGGAGAAGAAAAATAAAAAGTAGATACATAAAGGATGAAGTAATTCACATCAGGTTCACCAATTTATATGCACATAAATTATCACATGCTAATCTATGAACTCAAATCCTTGAGGTTTGGCCAAGGAAATTGATGTAATGGAAGGATAAGGGGTTTGGTTGGTTATTGAGTGGGATGAGATTTAAGATAGGTGGTGGTAATGGATTTTTCTAATAGAATTAAAATACCTTGGTAACATCTTGATGTTCATTGAGAGTGTTGAGTTGTGTCAATATAGATCCCCAAGGCCCTTCAATCTTTGATATCATAATAGGATAGAGCTATTTTTCAATTCTAGGCTTAGATAAATGAGGGAGATTGGGCTAACTAAATAATGAGATAATATCTAATTTGTTGGGTTGACTTTACTTGACCAATTCCATACACTAAGTGCGAATGATATAAGATGAGGCTAGACTTGAGGAGTAAAAGAATGGTATGGATGGGTGAATAAGCTTGGATAATATTGTATTGGAATTCCCTATTTTGTGGGAGAATAATGATAGGTGGATCAGGGATATGATCTTATTCTTATAAAGTGGCTAAGGACTATATGATGAGGTGGGGAATTGGAGTGGATCAAAATACCTAACATCTCAACTCGATATAATGTTAGAATGTTTGATAATGTTGGGACCAAGTGTTATAACTCTAGGGAATAGGTCGTGTCAAAAAATATCTAGTGTCTATGGAAAGGTTATCCAAAAGAGACTAGGTAGAATCTAAGGAAAAGTGTATGAGCTTATTTAGTCAATGGATTACATAATATACTTATCAGAATTTTGAATGAATAATTTGATATGTATTTATTGAACTAATGGCAAGGCTTATGTAGAATATGTTTTCTTGCACGAATGGGTAAGGCTTTTTATGTGATGTGATTACTTGCACAAATGGTGAGGATTTTATTTTTATGTGATTGATTACACGAATGGTAAGGATTTTTTGTTATGAAATTAATTACATGAATGGAAAGGATTTTTTTATGTGATTTGTTTCATGAATGGCAAGGATTTTTTTGTTATTTGGTTGCTTTCACAAATGACAAGGCTTTTGTTGTTGATTATTTTTAGGCTTTTCTAGTCTTTTAAAAAATGAATACTTGTTGAAAAAAAAGTGTGGAAACTAAATAATAATAGAACTAAAAATAGGTAAAAGTAAAACTATTTTTATTATCCTTTTCAATATTTGGGATTCATACAAATAAGAGAGGAAATAAACTTATACTATTATGCAAGATGTTGATTTCTCCTAGATCTATTTGCATGAAAACTAGATGCAATGTTTTTATTTTATTTTTGATTAATTTATGTGATGTGGAATAAATGCATGAATTAAATATATTTTAAAATTAATATGATAATATATCTAATTGAAAACAATATCAATGAAACACTTTATATTAACCTTCTTTGTAAGCAAACTCAGTTTAGCTTCTCAATCTTTCTAACATTCTACAAATAATATTTTTCTAATGAATTGGTATGATGAAAAAAATATATAACTTATGATTTTATATTATAAAGAGATAAATTAAAAACAAACAAAATCATCAATCCACAACCTTCATACATTCACCCACAGTTGCCTATGTTTATGTGTTTATCCATGTGATTGTTTTAAGTGCAATAAGTTTGTCTGGATATCAAAAGAAGAAAAGTTGTCTTGAATGAAAATTAATTTAATATTCACTACGATATATTTTTGTAATGATTAACAATAGGAGTTGTTAATTTTAAATAAAACTAATCTATTGATGCAATCATAAATCAAAACTAATTATGTTTTTGGTATTAAAGACAAATGAAAGAGGTAGATCTATTTGACTATAAAATTTAATTATTTTATATTTAAAATGGGAAATTAATTTAAACACAATAAAAATATATATTAAATATAATCTAACAAATAACAAATCTTGGAAAAAAAAACCCAACCTAATTTTGGAATAAATCAACATAAGTGTAAGTAGCGTGTTGATATAAAAATCCTCAGCATGTTAACTATGTATGATCTTACATAAGTTTAGGAAAATATCTAAATAAGTGATGCATGAAACCTATAATAATATAAAAAAGGGGATAAGACACAATCCACAAATAATAGCAACTGAATTGAGGTTGGGTAAACACATGGCTTGCAAGGTTTGTGTTGCTCTCACCAATGACACTTCTTCATTTGTAATTATGTACTCAACTCAAAAATTATAAGGGATGAATATCATATAAATTTTATCAAGGATATGGCTGTAAAATATTCTCAATAAAAAAACTCTAATTTTAATTTTTTGATTTAAAATAAGGCCAAAATTAGCCTTCTACATGGGAAAGTTTAGCTAAGTTTGACAGTGATTTCAACTTGAGATGAACTAAAGAAGGGTAAAATTAGAAGATTGAGGAATACATGCATTATTTGATGTGAATAAAAGTGTTAGGAATAAAAAACACAAATTCAATTGTGAAAATGCATGAAAATGGGAGTTATAAGAGCTAATTTTGGGAGGCATTTCCACTATTTTAGAATCACTACTTTATGTAGGGGTGGTTATAGATATGACACTTATTTTGTCAAAAATTTAATATAATATAAATAAACCACCCCTAATTAATTCCATAATCACCCTTGTATGGCAAAGCCATCTCTTATTTTACATAACAACCATAGTGGTTATGAAAATTGAGGGGTGATTTTGTAACTGGATGGGACAACTTTGTCACCTTAGGCAATATACTCATGGTCAATTTTTAAAACAATGAATACATGAATAGGAAGGTCATGATCAAGGAGGTTAGAAGGGGTCAAAAGAGGAATGTGGAAGCATAGAGAGGGCTTAGAGATATAGAGTTCTCCATGGAGTATAAAATAAGAGGTCAATGTACCATCATTGGATTTGTATTTTAAATGTAACATTATGTAATTTTTAGGTGCATACAATTACATCTCTCTTGAGAGGCGATATATCTTGTTCAATGTAGTGTTTATTTATTTAGTATTGGTATTTTACTTATTAATTTTGGTAATAGATACTATTTTTTTTATCTAAGACTAGTACAGACAAGTGACCCTACTAATAGTAGATAAATTCTTGTCTTGGGCTATGAGATGGACACTAAATTATTTTTGATGGATGTAAGTATTATTTATATTGGTATAAAGACTCTTTTCTTGGTTTAAGTGCATTTAAAAAGTTGAGTGGTATACTTAATGGCTTGAGATGTAATTAACACGAGTCTACATTTTTTTTAGTTGTGAATTAGTGCTTAATGAAACTGAAGAAGGGTAAAAACCTAATATTTATTGAATTTCATTTTTAAATATGTTTGTATACAATAATAATGAAACCTTGATATTATTAATTACTCTAAATGAATTGAATAAGTAGGTAATGAGTAATCTAGTATATGATTACACATATGATAATAGGATGAGGTTAATGGTCCTAATCTACCAAAAGGAGACTTCATGCTTAATGTTTAATATTAGTGGTACTTAAGGATAAATGAATTACTCTTTATTTACACTCTTGGTCATTTCTTTAAGATTGTTTTACATTCTATGATTTAATTGAAGTAATGGATTCTTCTTAAACATGCAAACTCATCATGATGACTATACTAATGGGTAAAATATTATTTAATGAATTTTTTAATAATAAAAATAACCTAATCTCTCTC
>JARHVA010001469.1:1532500-1537500 GCA_037957365.1 Torreya grandis
TGGATGAACTTCCTATGGAAAGGGAACCTCCTCTACAAAACTATCTTGTCTTGAGAGAATTCGAGGATGTATTTATTGAAGAACTTCTATATTTACCACCTAGAAGAGAGTTTGATTTTATATTGATATTTTATTGGGGTTTATACATGTATCTGAGGCCCCATATAGAATGAATGTGACAAATATGTAAAAGCTCAAATAGTGTATGCAAGATCTAATGGAAAATAGGTTGATTAGGCTAAGTGTATCATCTTTGGGAGCCCTAGTTTTATTTTTCAAGAATAATGATGACACCTTTATATTTACATTGACTACCAAATACTAAAAAAATTCACCATCAATAACAAGTATCCCATTCCTTAAATTGATGATTTGTTTGATAAAATGAAAGGTATAGTTTGTTTTCTAAGATAGATCTTTGATTGTGGTATCAGTAGATCTGTATAAAATAATAATATATGCATAAGATATATTTTATAACAAGGTAAGGCCAATATGAGTAAATTTTTATGCCTTTTGGTTTAACAAACACATATGTTACTTTTATGAACTTAATGCATAGTGTATTCAAGGATTTCTTAGATTAATTTATGTTGGAATTTTTAGATGATATTCTCATTTACTCTAAGAATGAGGTAGAATATTATAATCACCTATAGTTATTCTTACAAATACTAAGAAAACATACACTATTTGGGAAATATTATAAATTTTCTTTCTACCAAAATAAGATTTGTTACTTAGGGCATGTTATTTCAAGGTAAGTTCTTGTAGTAGACCCTACAAAAAATATAGTTGATAGTGAGTGGCCTACTCCTAAAAATGTGCGTGAAGTGCATAACTTCATGGGATTGGGTTTTACTATTAGAGGTTCATGGAGGAATTCTCAAGGGTTTTTAGTCCTATTACTTATATACAAAAAAAAGGGAAAGAAGTTTTAATGGAATCCTCAATGTGAGGTATGCTTTCATAAACTAAAAGAGTTGTAAAATTTTACTTATATCCTTGTTATTCTAGATCTAAATGGAAATTTTGAAATCTAGAATGATGCTTGTAAAGTAGGCATTGGATTTGTTTTCACCCAAGATGGAAAAGTAGTTGTTTATGAGTCTAGAAAACTCAAAACACATGAGCAATATTACCCAAAGCATGAACTTGAATTAACAATTTTGGTTCACACTCTCAAGAAATAAAAACACCTTTTGCTTGGGAAAACACTTCAAGGTAAATTTTGATCATTGCATCCTGTTACATTTGTTTACACAAGATGAATTATATATGAGGCATCATAGATTATTGAAATTTATTAGAATTTATTATACTGATATTGTATATGTTAAAGGTAAGGAAAATAGAGTAGTTGATGATCTTAGTAGAAGGTATTATATTACTAAAATTTATGTTTTGAGGTCAAATTTTAGAATTTTTTAAAATAAAAAACTAGCATGGGGTGAATGTAGAAAACATTATGTTTATTTAGCTAATAAAATGGTAATTAGAGTTGTTGACTATTCCTTAGATTCAAATGGAATTTTAAGTTATTAGGTTATACTTTATGTTTTTGATTCTGGGAATCTAAGTGAATAAGTGATAGAATAAGGGTATATTTTACCTCATTTCACTCATCCAAGTGTCATTAAAATGACATATGAGCTAAAATTTTTATATTTTTGTCCTAGGTTAAAGAAAGACATGGTTAATTTCATATAAAAATGTTTGGAATGTTTGCATATCAAGGTTGAACATTGTCTTCTAGTGAGTTTTTTGTACCTTCATGTTATTCTCAAAATAAAATGGGTAGTAATTTCAATATATTTTATGTCGATATTGCCTAAATATTGAGGTATGCATGATACAATTATGGTTATAATTAATAAACTAACAAAATATGCTCACTATATTATAAGAAAATTTACTAATGATGTCCCCAATTTTGTTAAAAAGTTTTTGAATGGTATTATTCACCTTTATGGTGTTTTAGAAGTGATTATCTCATATATAAATAATTTATCTCAAAATATAATGGGTAGTAATTTCAATAGATTTTATCTCAATATTGCCTAAATATTGAGGCATGCATAATAAAATTATGGTTATAATTAATAAATTAACAAAGGATGCTCACTATATTGTAATAAAATTTACTAGTGATATCCCCACTCTTGTTAAAAAGTTTTTGTATGGTATTATTCACCTTTATGGTGTTCTATAAGTGATTATCTCATATAGTAATAATTTATTCACTTCCAAGTTTTGGTAGACCTTGAAGGTTATATTTGAAAAAAAATTAAACTTCACTTTGGGTTATCATATAGAAAATGATGGCCAAACTGAAAGGCTTAACCAAGTAGTGGAAGATATGTTGAGAAGGTATGTGATGGACCAATAGTCTAAATGGGAGGAATACCTTCATTTGGTTGAATTTTCATATAGTAATACTTGTCATTTTTTTATTAAAATGGCATATTTTTAAGCCCTATATGGGTGAAGGTAAATAACTCCCCCAGGCTAGGATAGTTTGGAAAATTGAGTGTTTGTAGGTCTATTTTTACAAGAGTATGATGAAAAAATAGCTTTCATTCATCTGAAGTTAAAAGTTGCCTTTGATAAAAAAAATGTTGATATTTAGAGATCACCAAGAGAGTTTGAGGTATTAGATAATGAATTTTTAGGATTGAGGCCACATAAAAGTTCAATAAATTTTCTCAAGTCATACAAACTAGCTCTACACTTTGTCAGTCCATTTAAAATTGTAGTAAAAATCAAATTTATTTCCTACTCCATATCTCTTCCTCCTTCTCTATCTAAAATACATGATATGTTTCATGTGGTATTATTAATAAAATATGTTTCATGTTGTGTAATGGAATAATATTTAAGTTTTAGATGAAGAGATGATTTAGTTGGACCTAATCAAGATCATGTCTTGTCACAACATTAACCTATGAAATTTGGACATAAAGGAAGTGTTGGTCCAATGGAATCACCTAATTGAGAAGAGTTCCACCTAGGAATATGAAAATATTTTTAAGAAGCATTATCCTGACCTTATTCTTTAGGTCCTCAGACAACACCTCCTTTTAGGGTGAGTAAAGGTCATATCCTACTCAGGAATGTAGTAAATAATTTATTATTATATACTATTAGATGAGATGTTTTGATATTGATATATTTTATATATGGTTTGTTAAGTATATACTTCATGAGAATGTATTATGATATTTTAGTTATAATATAGTTGGTCATATTTCAATTTAGTTTTTTATTTGGTTTATGTTTTTCCAAATTGATATTGTCAATGTCATTTTATGATCACATGTAATAGTCAAATGACTAGGCAAAATTTGGACTTGGAAGATTTTGTCTATCATAGTAATATCATATAGGTATATGAAAAATGATTTAAAGAAAGAGATCCATTAAATTCCACCATGTCCCTCATATGTTGTCTTGTGTTATTATTACCTAGTGTTGTGTGTATTCATGTTGATGATTGATTTTAAGCCTTCATTGGGTTGTATCTAATCATGTATTTTTAATATATATTATATTCCTTAATATTGAAAAGATCTTTAAGTTTTCATATTTAATCTAATTGAATCATTTAAAGAGGAAATTCAAGTGATTGCATTTGGGAGATTATAAAAGATTAAGATTAATGTTGACATGTTCCCTTGATTAATAATCATACTTTGACAGCCTATGCATGAAATACATTTTGATTGTGTCTTTAAATTATTGATTTATTAAGGACCTAACGATGCAACAATATCTTTATTTTTTGTACCTTTTTAAGACTTTCTGATTTTTAAGTTGATTAAGTCTTGTTGACTTGGTAAAAAAGTAATGTGGTGAAAAGTTCACTTGACCATATTAAATCATTTGGTTAATTGTCATTCGACTAAAATCAAATGATTTAACCATTTTATTATTGTTATGTAGATAAAATATTTTATAGTTATCTTTTGGGAGTTATTTTTGGATATTTTTGTCTTAGAGGGGAAGTTAGGGGAAGATTGAGAAGTAGGGTTTGTCTACATTTTTTATCACTACAATGATGAAAATGGAAGTTATTTTGGGACTTAATACTCAATTTACATTAACATTTTTTTGTTATGGATTTTATACTAGTTTTTGATTGTGTAAAAACACATAAATAAATGGTGAATAACATATAATAAATAAGAGGAAAAAATACATCAAGTAATAAAACCCATTTCATGAGTAAGTCATTTTTTTTTCACTTCCATGTATAGTTGTTGTAGTTGTTTTTAGAAACCCTAGGTGGATGGGTATGTTTTAAGAAGGGACATCTACCCTTCATGGAACCTCCCCATCACCATTATAATTATTTCCAAACATTTTATAAGCTCTTGCATTTTTTAAATGAGTTGGGTTATTCTTTAAAGGTGATTCATTTTTTTTGAATTAAAACCTTACTAGGTGTGTTTGGTGCTAGTGCATCACCCTTAGATGGTGTATACATGGCATGTATATTGTTGATATATAAGTAAGGTTTTATAAATTGTTATCACATTATTCCTTAGTGTGTTATTATTTTTGTTAAGGTGATAAGAATTTTATTATTTTATTTAGCATCATGCCTTTAATTTGTTTTATCTTTAATTTAGTAACTTGTCTTAATGAACTATGTTTCTATTATGTGTTATGGACATTGTCTAAAAACCTTGATTGTGGTGGACTATATCCCCTTATAAACCCTTGTTTTCATTTACTTTTATGACCCTGGGATTTTTTTTTGTGACCTCTTCTAGCCCAAAATTGATGGTTCAAGTAGGTAGGGCTACCACTAGATGGATGGGCTTAACTTTCACATTATTATTTTTTTTTCATGTTTGTGAAGAACTATGATGTATTTGAAGGAAATTGACTATACTAATGACTCCTTGAGGCACTAAATTAACTATTTGATAGTGGATGAAAATTACATCTTAGTTAATAAATACTTTTGATGTAGTCTCCATGTTATATGTTATGAA